>JAPYYQ010000546.1:0-73115 GCA_030522585.1 Anagyrus pseudococci | reverse complement strand
AGTCGCTAGTGTACGCCGGGTTACGCGGGCATACGCTAGCGTTCGAGGGCGCTCGCCTCCTCGCGCTCTAGCGGATTCCGCTACTGTGAACGCAGCCTCTGAAAAAAAGGTGAGGGGAGGGGGGAGAGAGTGGGAGCAGGAGGAAGGCAAGAGGCCGCGCGGCGAATCCTTTTTCCCGTGGTGCCGCCGGCTTTTGTGTGTGTATGCACCTCCTGCTGCCGCTGGCTACGTGCACTCGTCTTTAACGTGTAGACGGAATAAAGGGTAAAGGGATAGCCCCTGCGGTTAACTTCTAGCGCAACCCGAGAGTACTTTAATTACTATTTTAGGGGGGCTTTTTTATTCCCACGCGAGACCGGTCACCACACTTCCCTCATTCCCTCTTGGTGGAGAAGGAAGAAAGATTTTTGTTTATCGATTTTCCGTAGACTTTTTTTTTTTGTCGTCAGGTTCTAGTCGAAAATCAAATTCTTCGCGTATTATGCGCAACGTTGATATCAATATCACCAGTCCCCGGCAAAACCATAAGCTTCCTGGTAAACACAGTTTCAACGGGTATAATGATCAGCAATTACCATGGCACACACACGCTGTATGCAGCTTACAAAACAACTTCCCGAAGAATCAGCGGAGCACACGCGAAAGATAGACCGAGCGCGTATAATTATTATTCCTTTTTTTTCCCCCCACCGCGGCCTATAGACTCTCTGGCGTATATACGGCCGTAGCAAAGTGGGTACACACGAAGGGAGAGTCTCGTGTGCCGCGCGTAAAGAGAGAGTTGCATAATTGCGGCTATGCGATGAGGAGAGCCCTGGTATAGGCTCTCTGTACACAGCTGGTATGGCGCAATAGTCGGACGGATCGGGCCATCTGTGTGTGACCCGGAAGCCGCGTATTCGGGTTAAGTGCGCTCTTCCGGCAACAGCACGCGTACGGCTATGGCTCTATATCG
Source organism: Anagyrus pseudococci (assembly GCA_030522585.1). Lineage (NCBI taxonomy): Eukaryota > Metazoa > Arthropoda > Insecta > Hymenoptera > Encyrtidae > Anagyrus > Anagyrus pseudococci. The sequence goes on along the minus strand of JAPYYQ010000546.1, from coordinate 72,160 downwards.
ATCCCTTCTCTCCTGCTCTATCTCTCAAAATCTGCCAATTAATCCACGTGCGTGCCCTACGCAAGCACCTTGGTTCTTCAGCTCACCCAAAGGTCTATTGCTTTCTAACGAATATTCGTGTTTTCGTTTTTCAGTATCTTTTCAAATTTGTAGACATTTAGTTTAGTTTCATTTTAATAACAAACGAACCGTATGTCCGTTGTACATAAACATCTAACGAGTGTTTCGATAAAAAAAAAGGAGCTACAGACTTTCCACTCATGCAGCATGCATGAACAATAAATAAGATCGCGGAAAGCGATTGTGGAAAGTTGGAGGAAAGATAAGGTACATTTTGGCCAATCGCAAATAGATCGTGGAAAGTTAACGTTAGCGTTTTCCAAACTTTTACTTTATCCACCAGTGAGCGTAACTCAGACTTATATTGATACTATTGAAAACCGGTAAATTTCTTAAAAATTTACTTCCATTAAACGAATCGCATAAATTTAAACAAAGTTCAATTTTTCGTTCTAATTCCAAGTTGAACGCTCTCTCTCTCATCGAGTTTATCAAACCAAACACAGTTGATAAAAAGGCAAGCGCGCTCGTTAGCCCCCAGCGCGGATCTTTCAAAGCAAAACTATATATGCACATGAAATGTTATGTCTGGGGCCGCGGAACGAATAACAAGCTATCAAGCCTCGCTCTCTCATCACTATAATCGCGTCGCTTCGCCAACCGGTAGGTAATAAAAAATTGCACGTCTGACACACTTTATAATGCCCCCCTCTCTCTCTCTCTCTCTCTCTCTCTCTCGCGCGACCGTAAACCGTAAGCCACGGCAAAGAAAAGCGAGCACAATTACAGCCGTCGTCGTAGACGAAAGGAAAACAAAAAGAAACGGCTTCAAACGCTTATAGAGCATTGTCTCTCCCGCTTTCTCTAGGGAGCAGGTGTACATTTCGCTTCAAGTTCACGGCAGGTCAGATTTAGCGTTGCTTCCTCTTTTCTTCCCCTCTATCTCCCATTTATAGGTCAATCCGACCACATTTTGACTCGTCTTTTGGTAATCTGTCCGCTCGCCTTCGTTTTCTCCGTTGCTCCTCACCGGATATGTGTGCGAGTTGCCGAGAGCAAAAGGGAGAAAGTTTTCCCTGTATACGAGTTAATTCCGCGTGTTACTCTGGCTAATTGAAGCTGATTTTGCCGGGGTATTAATTGTCCGTGTGGGTTTTATGTATTACACTCGTCGTTACGGGGAAAAGAAAACTAAACCGTTTTATACAGTGCTGTAAAAAAATGTAAAATATTTTTATTTTCGTTTCATATGTATACGTGTACGTAGAAAGTTGCCTACTATAAATCATTTGCGCGCTTTAATCTTTTTATCGGTTTGTTGCATTAAAGAAATTTTAATTTTCGAAAACGCATGAAATTTACGACCTACTTCATTTTTTTTTTGTTCGTCAATAAAGAAGTCGAGAAATTTTTCGCGCGTAATTTACAGTCGAAAATCAATAAAAACACCTAAAAAGAAGAGAAAAGACTATTAAAGTAAAAAAACCGTCTTCAGTATTCTCATTCATGCGCATATAAGCATAAACGCCTCTCGGTTATCACCCTATTAAGCCCTTAATCTCAAGCGAGCGTTAAAGGATGATGAAATAAAGGCGCGGAGAGAAAATTCCTAATAATTTTGAAAAGTAAAATATCCCGACAATGCGCTTGTAAAGCAGCTTGCGCCGCTCGGTAATGAGGCTTATCGGCGCTCTTTAATCTACCGGCACGAATTGCATAATGGCCCAGGCTCTCTCGATCGCTTTTCTTTTTTTCCTTTTCTCCATCCGTTCGCTTCTTCCACACGATAGTCATCTCCCACTCTCTTTCTCTCTCCCTCTTTCTATACCTGTGCCTTGATAAAAGGATGGCCCACGCAAACGAGCAGACGCGTGGGCGCCGCCATCGTTTTATCCACGCACGCACACGCGCTGCCCATGGTGGACTGGTCTCTCTCTCTCTCCGACAACGGCTTTTTTTTCTTTTCTTTATCTTCACCTCGACTTTCTGGGTGACTGGAGGGCAGCCTTCTTTTTTTTCCCCCCTCTTCAACAAGACATAACGCTGACTCATGCGTTAACCAAACTCAAAATTTATCGATGTCGAGAGAGGCTAGTCCGAGGCTTGTAATTTTAAAATAATCGCGGCTTTTCGATAGGTCGTTAATGATTTTATTCGAATAAATGGATCAAGTACGGGATCACTCGACGTGGGTGTCTCGCGTATTTGAATTCCAAAGTCGTTTCAATAAATCTCAATCTATACAAGCTGTGCCGCCGCCGCGAGAGTTTACACATTAATTACAAAAGTCCAAGAGACCGCCGACGACAAAAGACTGGCGCGCACTTGCACAGTGTGTTCGAATTGTAAACGACACCTCCTCCTGCACACAATATACGTACACCCCCCCCCTCCTCGCTCTTAAAACATACATCCAAGCGTGTCTAACCTTCTCCTCAACTCTCGCATATCCGATCGTCAATTGGCCGCGACTAACAAAGTCACGGCGACTCATCCCGACCTTTTCGCTTTGGCACGAAAGGCTGTATGCCTACAAATACACGTAACCAGCCGACATTCCATCTGTAGCAGCAGAGACAGATGTACCAATGCGAGCAGTAGATATATAGAAAGGTGCATCGACGTACGAAGCTTCGCGAGGAGAGAACAAGGAGAGATAAAAAGAGAAAGGCGCGTTAGCTATAAGAATCCTCTCTTTCTTCATCAGCCACTATACCTTCTCTCTCTCTCTCTCTCTCTCTCACTCTATCTTCTCTCCCCAAGGAGTTGCGCCTCTTTGGCTCTCTCTAATTGGCTACGGCGGAGCCCGAGGTCAGTCGACTCGTTCGCGCCGTAAAAACTCGCCCTACGCACACTAGCACGCGCTTATGTATAAAGAGACGTAGGGGGGGGGAGGGGGGTGGAGAATCCGCGCCTCTTTGAAAAAGCAAGAGTCCAGCGCGAGATGTCGGGAGATTGATTGGCTGATATGACGTCGAGCTACTGCTTTACGAAAAACGACGGGTATATCAAGGCTTCTCGTTCTTTTTTTGTGGAATAACCGACTGGAACTTCGGGCCCGATGAAAGGCGTTAATGCAATATAAAAGTGCGTGGTCTTAATTGAAATCGTCTGGCTGAGGGTGTATTATATGTATCGGCCGAGTTATACGCGAATTGATTAAATACATCGTTAGACGTGCGCGCTTCACTTACGTTTTATAAGCCGTATTTATAGAATTTGAAAATTCGCGACGTGACGTACAAAAGGCGCATTCTATTTTTGGGTATAAGAAGAGAGACGGGGACTCTACGGCTGTACTATGAGAAAATCGATCGCTGACATCAGCTCGGCTCTCTCTCTCTCTCCATCTCTACTCGTCGTTTTAACCCGAGGATGTTGACATTCTTCCGATGCCTTCCTCTACAAAGAACGCGATTTTCTCTCGGCGGGGAGACCGACAAATCCCGGCGTCTCGTCGTCGTCTTCTTCCCCTTTTCCTTTTTTACCCTTCGATAATCTTTATTACATTAGCAATGCGCGAGCCTTACTTCTTTTCCGATTACATCCGTCGACTGACTTTATTAACAGGGCCGCTTTATTTATGCCTCCATCGGAAATCTTCTTCGACAAAGCTGCAAGTACACATTTCCAAGTACGTATACGCGTGTCTGTTGGCGCATCTTTCAAGCCCTTAAAAAGGCCTTGGATTATAAAAGCCGAGAGACGCGAATCATTCTCGAGCTATATCAACGGCGTCGTAATTCGCCGTAATGACACGTACGCGCATCATCAGCGTCTCGCTTACACCGTCCCCCCCTCTCGCTCTTGTTTATCCCCTCTCCTCGAAACGCTTCCCCTTCGGATTACGCTCGCAGTCTCTCCGTCCCACCATATTCTCCCCTCCCCCGCCCGCTTTTTTTTACTCTTCACCCTTTCTCGCATCAGCATCGCTCTCGAGAGTAATAATCATTTGTCACTCGACGCGACTATTGCAATTCGAGCCTTATCTCCTCGGTCGTTCTCATTATTGAGTCGTTTGCCCCTTGCTTATCGCAACTCCCTCTGCTGTCCATCTCTCTCCGTGTACGTATTCGTTGGCTGACGCTATAACCGTTTCTTTTCCAATAAACGCGAGCAAACCACGCGACTGCGTCTACAGTCGTGAGCATTTAATAAACCTCCTCTTCGAGTTCTCCCCCTCTCTCTCTCTCTCGTTCGCGCTTTTCGTCATTAGTCACGTAGGACGACTTCCGTTTGGACTGAAACCGATAAAAGAGAAGTCCAGTGTTCCTTTCCCCTTTTTTCGCATAGAAATCCGCTATATATGTACACGTAAATTTCTACTTGCGTCTCTTCGCTATCGCGTTTCTACTATCGCTGCAGGATTTTTTTGCGCAAATAGACCCGGGGGTTGGTTAATAATACGCCAGATGCGTGCGTCTTGATTATCGTATATTTTTTTTTCACGTCGCTTTAACCGTCGTATATAATTCATTTATCTCGGCGATAAGACACGAGAGCTTGTGTTTGAAGGAATACCGATAAAAGAATAAAAAGTCTTGGAGAAAGAGAGAAAAAGAATAGTGGACTCGGGAAAAGTAGTGTGAGATCGAGTTTTATGTATGGTGGTGAGGGAGGATGGAGGGAGAAGAGACGCGGATTTCTTGCGGCTTGGGCTGCTCGTAAAAAAGGATTACTACCAGCGAGAGAAAGACCTTTTAGTTGGGAATTAAAAGGAGGGAGAACAGGAGAGAATGGCCCGAGCTAAGGGGGTTGAAGGTATAGAGAAGCAGCTTAGTTCGGCGCGCGGAAAGTAATAGCCTTTGTTAGTATACCACGTGCAAATCGGATCAGCGACTCGACCGCCGCTATACTCTGTCTTTGCTGGTGGCGCTCTGCTTGCTGCAGCTTTTCTATACCGCCACCCCCCCCCCTCCCTCTATTGGATAACTATACCTATATACCTTTTTTTTTCGTTTGTCACAATATTTGAACGTCGAGCAGCAACGTCGTACATCAGCGCCGATGTCAAGAACCACTATCTTTTTGATGTATACGACAGCAAACGAAATTAAAAGCTAAAAATTTTTTAGCTTTTATCATTTCTCTTTGTAGAAGAGCAAAAAAAAGTATACACGGAAAAATTGCAGGAACAGTCGCGCAGCTTTGATACGCTTTACACTCTCCCGGAAGCTTTAGCGGCTCTCGTTCTCTCCTGCGGTCCCCCCTTTTTTTTTCCTTATCCGCACTGCGTCGATAACTCATAGGGCCCCGTCGGCTACATCCGGCCGGCGATTATTCCGCTGAACAATAGGCCGTAGAGGCGTCAATCGTTCGCGCGCCGAGAACGTAATTAAAAAAAAAAGAAGAAGGCCTAGTCTCTCGTACGCGCCTTATTCCCTCTATTACTTCTTGCAAGTGCTGTACCTCCCAACGACTAGCAGAAGACATTATGCTTATCTCCTGATGTTATTTATAAAACGCTTTGGTGTACGGTGTCTGGTAACGCTCTACGAATCATTACCAAGTGTTTTTTATATTTCTAAACGGCAAACACTTCTCGTGCCAACTTCACTTTGACGAAGCTTAGTTTCAAATGGACGCTTCGAACGTTCTAAAATCCAGATATTTTAAAAATATTCGAGCATCACCAGGGGCCCCTGTCTACTGTATCTTCGAAAATAAAAAAAAAGAATATGCACTTCTCCTCAAGACTGGGTTAGTCAAAGTACGAACTACAAGTCGTCGATCGATTGACCTTGAGTGCAAGAAAGAGCCAAGAAGACGGATAGAAGATGAAGGGAGAGTATGCAGCTCTCGGTCCGGGAAACAAAAACTCGAGCAAAAGTGGAGAAAGAGTGAGAAATAAGAGAGGCGCGTTCTCGTATAGGCTTTTATTCGAAAAGCGAGAGAGAAAGAGAGACTCGCGTCAAGAGGCCATTGTTGGGTCGCGACGTTTTCGGACGAAGGGAGAGAGAGAGGAAGGAGGATGAGTCAGCATACTCGCCCTCCACGGGTGAAAGCAGGGGGGGGGGGAGGCAACGAGAGCGGCGTGACGAACTGGAGCGCTTTCTCGCCGCTTCTTCTTCGCTCGCCCGAGAGCGAAAGAGAGAAAGATCAACAGAGAGAAAAAGAGAGAAAGAGGGGGAGAGAGTGCTCGCCGAGGATAAGCGTGGGAGAGCTTTGGGCGTGAGTTTTTCAATTAAAATTGTATCCGCTCTTTAATGCCGACAGGCTAGACTGTGGAGTCATGTTATGGTGCGTTTGTAGTGCACATGGGTGTGTTCGCAATGTCAATTGTTTTATATCTTCTTTTTTTTTTTTATTGATAGATTTTGTTAGATCCGAATGAAAAATCATTAGTAACGGATAAGCGAGTGTATCTTAATAGAAAATCATCAGCATCTGTAATGGAAAGATTGATCAGAGAGAGGTAGTAGTTTGATAACCTGCTAGAGAGAGAGAGCTTAGGCTAGAAAGAACAAAGATTGATCATCGAGCGCGCCGCGTGCGAAATGGCGCAAAACTGTTAATCGAAAGAGGCTTATAGAGCCATTTAGAACGGCCAAGCCAATAAACGAGAGAGAAAGAGAAGACTGCCTATATTCGCGGGGCACAGGTAGATGCTCATGCTGCGAGAGGGAAAGAGCGCCCACGGCCGTTCAAGCCCACGCGATGGGAGGAGTTGTGTGCTCCCAGCGAGCTGCCGCTGCCTCTCGTATTTCGCCACCACCACCACCATCACCGCTGCCAGAAGAGAGCGCGCGAAAAACTCGTTTGCGCAAGCATATATACATGCGCGCGAGCGAGCGAGCGCTTTCTCGAGCTCTGCTCGCCGAGGCTAAAAAGCGAGTAGCGCGGAGAAATGGAGCTGCAGGCTTCTCTCTCTCTCTTTTGCTTGGTAGGCCCGATCGCTTGGACTGATGTGCCTCTCTTCCCCCCCTCCTTCCTTCCTTTTTCTGTTGTATACGGCGTGAGTCATGTTACTACTGCTTGGATGAAAGAGAGAGAGAGAGAGAGAGGGCAACCGGTCTTACGGCTTATGTAATTTACTTGGGATATATAGTGGTAGGGTACTTGGTTTTTTGGGTATAACACAACTTGATTTCGAGGAGATAAGGTTTTGACATGGAAATTTTAGTTTCAATTTGGCTTCCGATGATGTTTGATCGTTATTAGGCGCGAGGATTATTTTTAGGTATGACTGGTGTTTGACACATGCTCGTGCGTGTGTGCGTGGTTGTTGGAGGTGGGCAGATCGAGCGGTTTTTTATGTACTGTTGTACAACTGTTATTTTGAAATTGAGGCTCCCGAGGCGTTCGCGCGCGCTCGTGGCTTATTATAATTGAAAGCATTAATTCGATGATAATCGATGGAGATATTCACGCAAAAAAAGACAAAGAATACAAAGTGTTGTCTTCGATCGGACAGAGAGAAGAAATTTGGAATAAATTTCGTCGTTTCGCGGAAATGATTTTAGTGCTCGTTTCCTCCGAACTTTAAAAAAAAATCTGAATTATAGCTCCGAAGCGTGTTTATTGCTCGGTTTTTTTTCTTCTCTCGTTCCTCGTTGGCGATTATTAAAAATAAAAAGAAACTTCGTTCTCTATTCCACGTACGAGCATTACATTTCGTACAATTTTAAGATTATTTTACGACAGTAGAAAACGCGATACCTCGTACGCGGTTTTTATTGAAAAATAACGATGCGCCGCTGTAAAATTCATCTTTCAAGCATAAATTTACATTCCACGTTGGCAGGGCACAATAGACGAAAATTTAACAACCCTCAGAGATTCGTTACAGCAATAGTCGAAATATGATGCTTTTTATACGGCAACAATAGAGGCTAACGTGACGACGAGTACTTAAACCCGTTGAAAATTGACGTCGATTATTCAGGCGTTTAATGTCACTCGTGGTCTGACCTTTAGCTAAAATTTCCTCGTGACCTTTTATAATCTCAAGAATAATCATCACGTGATTACATACATATTTCGACAAAAACATTTCAATAATGCAAACACTTAAAAAGAAGAAGAAAAAAATACGCACACTAAGGCACAATTTTTATTTCCACGGTGTGTCATTACGTTACAGCTCTTTCTCGTCGTCGTAGCCACGAATTATTCGCATGATGTAACCTATAGAAAAGTGTGTTGCTCAGCAGCAGCACAAAATTATGCATCGTACATTGCTATCTCCGTGGCATGAGTCAACATTAATTTATCGCGCCTTCGAAGAATAGAAACATTCCGACGAGAGACTCAGAAGAGCAGATACGCTAATTAATTATACGTTATATATAGACCTGCTCTCTCTCTCTCTCTCTCTCTCTCTCTCTCTCTCTCTCTCTCTCTTTCTCTCTCTCGCAAAAGCTTCCCATATCGTCGCTTCTTATTTTGAAATCAAAGTTCAAGGAAAGCCGAGAGAGAAAAGGCCAGTATCTAGCCGATATAAATTACGAACTTTTCAGTATAGTCGATAAATTAAATCCACCGCGAGTGTCGTCTCTCCCCGCGTGTCACTCCACGCCGACTGGATAATTTTCAAGAGACAACGACCAGCGAAACCTTGCTCGTTCCCTTAAACCTACTCTCCCTCTCCCTCTATACCTAATCCACTACGTATACCACCACAAAAAAAAAGTGCTCGGGAGTTATGGTACACGGAAATACATTTCGCCGGCTCGGAGAGAGAAAGACTCGGGTCGTTGGGTGTTTTTCATGCGTGACCTTCGCCCGGTGTGCGACAACTGTAATCCCGCGGGAGAAGGAAAGAAATAAGAGCAACCCGCGCACGCTCTCTCTCTCTCTCTTTCTCTCTCTCTCTGTGCGTGTATTACCCGAAACGTTTCCGGCTTACTGTGCTGGCGGTCGTTCTATGTTAGCGCGCGTGGAAATGGAAAAGACCGAGAGGGGGAGTAGGTGTTAATGCTGGGAAAGTTCTCGTTTACACCTGTTCGCGAGAAAGAGAGCGGCGGCGGACGCGTATGAACACCTTTGAATTTTGCACTCCAATTTGCACAACGCGGGGAAAAAAGAGAGAGAGACACGCGAGCCTATTGTGAATCGATTCGGAGAAAAGCGCTTCGCGTCTTGTCCCGGTGAGATTGTTTAATTGAAGACGATTTCGCGAAATTGCGCCTAACGACTTTTGAAGTAAACCGGTCTCTCTCTTGGTACATGCAGTTTGTATGCGTTTATTTCAGCCGAGACGCTCTTATTATTTCCTCGTATACTGATCATAAAAGAAAAAAAGAGAGAGAGAGGAAAAACAAGCTACGTAGTGGTGGTGTTTATTAAAACGCGATTGTCTATAATGTCGCCGGTAGATAGCCGCTCTTATATATATATATTTCTTTGAGGGCCGCGGCGGCGGAGAAAAAGCGGGGGGCTCCGAGACCACGAGAGAGTCTTTTAATAAAAACAAGCGGAATACTCGTCTCGCCCAAGGTTTACCTGCGACTAAAGAGGAAGAAAAAGAAAGGCCGGCGGGGGGAACGGTGTAGAGGAAAAAGCGAAAACGGATAAAACACGGAGAGAAGAGGAGGTTAACGGGGAGGAGAAAGAGAGGCTGGTGTGCGCGCCGAGTGCGTGTGTATATACAGAGAGAGGTCCGGCATTGAAGCCACAGAGCAGCGCTGCGTTGCGCAGGTTGCGTATACACGCGGGGTCGCTAACCCATTGCCCAGTCCCTCCCCCCCCCCTCTCCGCGTTTCCGAGGCGCACTTTCGCGTTATACTCGCTTCTTCGTTGCACCTCCGGCTTCTTCTTCTTCTCTCTTTCCTCGCACGCGTTTCCGCCTCGCGCGTCGTCCGTTACTGTCTTTTCGCCGCGAGCAGTCGATTGTTCCGCCAACGGGAAGTACAGGCCGAGATAAAGATACTCGGCCCTTGGCTAAGTAACGAACCGAGAACCTATCGCTTCTCTCCCTCCCCCCGCCGCTGGGAAGAAGATAGACTGTGGGGGGTGTTGGGCAGGTTTTGCAAAGCGATGATTACCGGATCTAGAGCTGTCGGGTCTGGCAATTATTTCAACGCCGTCGAATATGACTCGGGGTGATTTTCACGATGATGATTATACAGCGAGGCGTTTGCAGACAGATAGACGTGGCGATGAAAGCTCGAGCTAATACCCAGGCGTTGATTACCGTAGACGGGAAAACGAGCTTTTTATTTTATTATTTATTTACCTTTTTATTTAAGAGGAGATTGAACGGCTTATCGCCTCGTCTGCGGCTCCTCGCGTTTGTTTTCGCTCCCGTGTGGCTGATTAAACGGAAAAATTCGCACGCTCGCGTTATTAATCAGGTGACCCCGTTCGCTCTCTCTCTGCTTTACCATGCCTCATCTCGGGCGTTGTGTGTATACCCGCACACGCTTTTAAATTAACCGCGTCGACGCCTCGATTTGTTAGGCTAGTAAATAGAGCCGACCATCGACCTATTGTTTATAACGAACGCGTCGTTGTCGGGCAGAGGTGAAAGTATTGGGAGTCGAGGTCTTTTTTATTCCAAAGAATATTACTAGAAATTTTTGCCAGCAAGAGCCTGACGTAAAGTAGGTCGCACATGTCTCATTATCCATGAATTGTTGAATTGCTTCGGTTAAGTGGCCAAGTGCGCTGGCAAAAATAAACTGTTTTTATTACAACTGCCGCTGTAGATTTTACAACGTAGGGGCTCTGCTCATACGCCGATGGTAATAGGAAAGTCATCTCGAATATCTAACAGTTTTGCCGTGGAGCGTTAATTAAACTCCGCCAGCTATAATACGTGCCTTAAAAGAAACGAGCTTTCTCGACAGCGTATTATCCCAAGAATTCGCCGCTGCGGATGAGAGAGACGGGAAAAAAAGCTCTCTCGGCAACAATCGCGCTCCTCAAAGACTCAACCCCCGGCGTCAGTTATAAACGCGCGCCTGCAAAGCGGCGGCCGCAGTAACATCAATCTAAACAAGCTTGCTGCGGCACCCGGTAGCTTTACCCAGTAAAAAACGAAACGGAAAAAAAAATACCTCGCTCGAGCGCAAGCTGTCGCTGCAAAGCAGAGTGAAAGAGAGTAAGGGACAGGAGGGGTAGGGGAGAAAAGAGCTGACATCGGCGCGCGGAAGCGGCGGCAAGTAGCGGAAGACGGTGCGCCCGCAAGACCCCGACGTACATATCTCTCGGCCGCAGCCGCTATTACACGCGTGTACGCGCAGCCCACATATGCGCATATGCGTTTGCTCTCTCTCTCTATCTCTCTCTTTCTCGTGAAAGAGAACGGGAAATTATCCGTCTGGAGGGCTAATAATAAACTCACTCCGGAGCGCTTGCTCGCGCGTACGAGGGAGAGAGAAAGAGAGAGAGAGAGAGATATGCCACGCCTACGTAGGCCGCTAACTCGCGCGAGGTCTAGTCTTTAGCGATCGTGTGCGCGCCTCTACTACTGCCACGATGACACTCTGCCACGGCGCTTTTTCGTCGATATTTCTACGCTGATGCTGACTTGCTGTTATATAGACTAAAGGCCGACGCCCTTTTTCTTGCGAGGATACTCTGTAGTATTGTTGCTCGGATGCAGTAGGAGCTTCTCTGCGAAAAAGCTCGTTTTATTTTTGGATGTTTATAAGGGTTTGCTTATTGCGGGGGGGGGAGAGGGGATTTATGTCGGGGATCGAATGTCATATTGCAACGCGAGGATATTGTGCAATGGAATATTAAGACTTTTGTCGACGAGCCATAAGGGGATCAAAGCCGAGTTTAATCGTTTGATTGTTATTTCGCTACTTCTGTAATTTTGTTTACGTTAACCTTCTTTAATTCGTTAGGATTATGGATTTATTAGCGTTATAAATTGAAAGAACGACCGGTTGAATTAAAAACGGAATGCTCGGTTGAGAGAGAAAGGCTAGCTTTGTGTTGTGCCTGCTCATAACGCGTAAAATTGATGGGCTGCCAAAAACGCCGCGCGGAATTAGTTTCGTGAAATTCGAGCGTAGAAAGTCTTCGGGAGTCAAGAGCAAAAGTCCAATCGATCTTTAAACCGGATTCACCGCTAAGCATTATCCAAGACTTCGATTTCAACAAGCGTGTTTTTTTTTCTACACCGTTATTTTATTGCGAATCTACGTTTAATTATGCTTAATAAAGTATAATAATAATTGTACGGTTATTACTACAAATTACGACTTACAAAACGCTGCCTGCATTAAACGCACTTACATAGCCGTACCGTCTTAATTTCAAGCTCGACAAAGTAGGATTGCATTTAATTAGCGTACAATTAAGAGAAAAACGGTATAAAAAAGCTCAAAAAAAAAAACAGCCACGAGGCGTTGAGAAAAAGCAAAGATTATACCAAGAAGTAGACGTTACTCTCGATTTCTACCAAAGGAAAATCCAGAAGAGCGAGTGAGGAGGGATCAGCTTTAAAGGCAGGCAGACGTCGACGAGACACGCGAGTGAGGAAGAGAGAGGCCAGAGCGGGAAAAAAAGAGTACAGACACTCTCGTCGGACGTCGAGATAACTCCGGGGCTTAAATCGTCCGACTACCAGATCTCTCGCTAGAGAGGGAGCTGTGAATGGCCCAGTCTCTTTCTCGTACGCTACACCTCCCTCTTACCATCGAATCACACGAATCGAACGATCGAGCAGTTTAATTTTAGGCTTCGTCGTTTCTCTCTCCCCTCAACGTGCGTATACGCCCTGAATAAACAGAAGCTGGGAGAGAAGGAGGAGGCTTTCGAGGTTTACGCTGGGGCTACACGATGGCTCCCCTTTTCTTGGAGATTAATAGATCGCATCGTTTGATAGGGTTTCTCGATCTTCAGGCGTGTAGGACGAAGGAAAATGATACGAGAGGGGTTGAATGCTTTTCTTTTCGCGTTACTCGATTGGATAACAGTTTAGATAGATGAGTAAACAGTTTTTTTTTTATTAGTCAGCTTAGAACAAGCAAATTAAGAGAGTTTCACCGCGCGTGTCGTAAAAAGTTATAGCTTCATATTGAATTTCAAATCTAATCAAATTATGGTACACACACGTGAGAGACAAGGAGGGCGGAGACGTATCATCGAGCCTATCATAATCAGATGCGGCGCAAGCGTCGATCTAAACGACCATTTATAGCACGGCATAGGTAACACCAAGTCCCCATCTGCCCCCCCTCCTGAGTTACTAAAAATATACGTCTCCACGCTTATCCCAGCTCACTTTCTTATCGCACCGGATTACACTCCCCCTCTTCTCGTAGCCCGTAAACGACAGGTTTACGCATACATAAATGTATAAGCGCTTCCTCGTCAGACACGCGCGAGACTGTTAATTAGAAAGTCAGATATATATCGAGAGAGGGATAGGCTCTCTCCTCGCACACGCGACTTGCGCGAATGAGCTTCCGAACTGATTAGCGATCTTATTCTCTCATTCTCCATCTCTACGCTTTCCTATATAACCATCAGTGGGTCAATCTCCGTCGGCGGGTAGACTCTCTCTCGTGTCTCGGCCACACTGACGTAATCGCTTGTGACGTTCCCCCTCTTTCTCTCTGCACTCGTTTTCTTTTCGCCGCAAAACCGATTAACCTGTGTCATCCTCACCTCCTTCTCGGGCTATAGTGGGCCAGTCGCGTCGCGGATCTTTTCCGAACTCGACGTTCCTCTCGGTACACCCCCTCTTGTCTTCATTTCCTCTCACTCTATATAGCGGCCAAAACAGCTCTCGCTCTACTTTGCTCTCCACGCGCCCGGTCTAAAACAGGCGAGCGCGCGCGGACGATTATAAAAAAGAAAAAAAAGAAGAACGACGTTCTATTTTACGCGCGCGCCAACCGATCGCGTCTCAGCCTCCCTTGTTTTTCATTCTGGAATCTTTCTGTTTGTCGAATTGTGGGAGAATAAGTAAAACGCGAACTGTGATCACCTGATCAGGATAAATACGCGAGGATTAGACCCGGGATTATTTGGAATAAACGATTGGCGTCTCGACTGGAAAGTGCGAGAGAAAGAACTATATAGTGCGCCAAGAGAGAGAGAGAGAGAGAGAGAGAGAGAGAGGCGTTTACGTAACGGTCTCGTCGTCGGGGTCGTCGTAAAAGCCGGCGCCGCGTGACGTCGTCGACGGAGCTAATGGAGACCAGCTGGTGCTGCGCTAGCGGTGCGATCCGCCGCGAAGCTGCTAACAGACGCGAATGCTCGGCCCGGGCGACCGAGCGGCTTTGACGAGCGCGACCCGGGATGGCGAAACGCTTCCTACTTCCTTCATCGGCAACTCGTCTTTTTAACAGTTGAATTTGTTCTATATCGTTTGGTAGTTGACTTTCTTTCGGTTTTTTTTTTGTGTGAAGAAATTGGGTGCTGGCGGTTGTAGTTTTTTTTTATTTTGGATCGACGGTGGTTTAATTAGTTCGAGCCAAAATGGCTATGCTACATTTGACGCTGGTCGCGAACGAAATGAATAAGCGGATGTTGAGATCGATATCGAGCAGGATCGACCTGGTGAGTTTGAAGCATAATTTACAAATTTGATTATTTTGCTTTTGCGATTCGATGATTTTTCAATTAGTTTTAATTAATATTGGAGAGTCACGACGACGCGGTAGCGCCGACTTTCTGGTAATTTAGAACAGGCGTATATCTGGTTCCATCTAGATGCGTACGCGAGTGTGTGCCGGGGCCGAATGTAAATTTATTGAAGAGTCTCTTTGCGCGTGCGATCGAAAACGATAAGATAGCGCGACGAGAAAATTTTCTTGTCATCGTTCTTTCGATTGCGAAAAGATAGTGAGTTTATAGTTTTCCAATTTTCCTCTTTTTTACTGCGTTTCTAACACTCGGACGTAATAGCTGGTACTCCTGTAATTATTTAATTTGACCCTAATTAAAATTTTTCAGCGATTCTCAGGCTCAATTATGCAAACGATCGTCGTCGTTTAAATAATTTGCGAAATCATCGCGAGAAATGACACAAAAAAAAAGTTTGCTCGTCTTTTCTTTGACCCGAGAATTACAGATGTCACGGCGACGGTAATTTTTAAATCCGATTGTCGATAATGTAAAAATAGATATTACGAATGACATAAGAAAAATACAAAAGCGCTCTCGCTGTGGAAACTTTTTCCCCAAACAAAATCGGGAATGTTTCCATTATTGACGAACGAAAATAAACCATCAATAGCCGGCTATTGATCGCAACGCATCGCTCGATCGTTCCAACTCGCAATTGCGCGTACACTATCCATCAATCAATAGGAATCGTTACAATATAAGAAAAATAATAAATAACTAATATAACTAGTAAAACATAAAAAAAAACATCGATGCCACAAACACCTTATTTTTAGAATGTTAGCCAGGAAAAATATTCATTTTTAAAAAATTATTATCACAAAGCCATTTCGTCATTCTATTTTTAACAATCGACGCAATAGTTCCTTTACAAGAGAGAGAGAGAGAAAAAAAAGACCTGCCTCGCACATGACTGTCAATGAGAAAGAAACAGAGAGAATGAGAAAACGTTAGCAGCGCAGAGATAGAGAGCCACAGCGTGTTATGCACACGTACATACAGGTCGTGTCGCCTCTGTTATTTCCAAATAGTCGTTACAACAATAATCGAAGCCAGGCGGGGCTCGTTAGAGACTCTCGCGCGACAGTTATCGCCTTGGCGCGAGTAGTCACGCGGTTTTAGCGAATATTGTTTTTTTTTTCATCTCAAATCCCCACGACGAGAGTAAGAGAGACACAGTCCCCGTTATCTCTGAATGTGCGCGAGAGATAAGAAACGCGGCAAGATTTTTAATCCCAGCATGCGTTGGCTTTATGTTACAGGCGGCTCTAACGGAGGACTTTGACGAATACGAAAAAATGGCCGAGACAAGTCAACAGCAGCAACAGCAGCAGCCGCAGGAGGTGGTCGAGCCGCCGCAAACGAACGGCGCCGTCGACGGACTCACCGAGGAGGAAAAGAGCAAAATGAGGCCTGCTGATATTGATGCTGTGAGTAAAGAGACTTATGTTTTTGTTTTGTTCTCGATTCATTTACTCATGGGGGACGCGGGAACGGGTATGCCTTGGTAGACGAGATGCGGCTTTTTTCTATCGAGAGTTCATGTATGAAAAGTACGACTGGATCGAGGGAAACTCGGTTATTTTCGTACTATTGGTTCGGCTGGTGTTGGAATGATTTATTTTTTGATGGATTTTGGCATTTGCGTGTGAGGATTATTGAGAGGAGAATGTAAACATAACCTCTTTCTGTAACGTGTGCGAGAAATAGGACGGTTGGGAAGGGAATCGGCTACAGAGCTTTGGTAAAGTTCGTTGGGCTTTTGTAGCGAGACTTGTTGCTCGTATTTTATGATGCCAAATTGGCTAAAAGAAATTGCGGATAGCAGAGTTGGATAAAGCTTGGTCTCCCTTGTCCCCCCTATAAGTTCAATTGGAAAGTGGCCAAGAGCTAACCTATATTGCACTTGATTTTTAAAGTCTCACAGGGTACGGTTTGGGTAAGGCAAAAATAAAGTTTGTATTTTTAAATTTAATGAGGAATATGTATTTTTGACGATGAAAATTGAAAATAAGCTATTACGTACTTGGCGTTACCCAATACCTATTTTTTTTCAGAACAAATGATCTAAATTTTATCTCAAGCTTTTTTCTTTCTTTCTCTTCCAATTGGCACAATCATACACTAAATTAGAATGAAAATAAACTAAGACTTCAAGACTTATCACTTCCTGTTATGTAAAATTAAATTTATATAATTTTTATATTTACAGGATATGAAAGAGATGGAGAGGAGGAAACGAGTTGAGATGATGATGAATTCACGTTTATTTAGAGAAGAACTGGAGCGTATCATAGAAACCCAAATGAAGGATGGCGCTGGTCCTTCTGGACTGTTGCAGCAGATATCTGAAATGATGGGTTATCAAGGAGCTCGTTTCAATGGAAACGTGTTCAAAAGTAAATATTACAAATCCTAAGTGATGAAAGCTCTGTAATTCAAATTCACATTTAATTTCTAATCAATTTTAATATATTTCAGATTCAAACTGTGTCGTCCCGATAAACGACATCCGCGGCGTCGAGAGCATGGGCTACGCCAAGGGCGAGAAGCTGCTGCGCTGCAAGCTCGCCGCTGTATTCCGACTGCTCGATCTCTACGGCTGGACACAAGGTGTGGGTGGCATGATAACTGCTCGTCTCAACCAGGACCAGGAGCACTTCCTTGTCAATCCGTACGGTCTGCTCTACCACGAGGTCACAGCCTCGAGCCTCGTTAAGGTCGACATGCAGGGCAACGTGGTCGAGCAGGGGACGACGAACTTTGGCGTGCACGTCAACGGCTACCAGTTGCACTCGACGATTCACGCAGCGCGCCCTGACATCAAGTGCATCGTGCACATCGCCACGCCCTCTGTCACAGCCGTGAGTCTTTTTCCACCTCCTCCCATTCTCTTATTTTTATTCTTGTACAATTATGCCTAATGCACAACTGAATTTTCAGATATCCTCGTCAAAGTGCTCCCTGCTGCCGCTTAGCCAGGAGAGCATAGTCATCGGCGAGGTGAGCAACCACCAGTACCTAGGCAGCCTCGAGCCCGAGGAAAAGGAGAAGCTGGCCCGAAATCTCGGTCCCATCAACAAGGTCCTACTATTGACGAACCGAGGCGCATTGTGCTGTGGCGAAACGATCGAAGAAGCCTTCTTCAACGTCTACAACACGGTGCTAGCCTGCGAAACCCAGCTCAAGCTCATGCCCATTGGCGTCGACAACCTCGTACTCATCACCGATGAGGCGCGTAAAGCCATCTACGAGGCGTCGCGTAAGGCGCCGGTACCTCAGCACCAGCAGCAGAGCAACGTCGCCGCCGAGACATCGGCACTTGCTGAGAAGCTTGAGAAGCGCTGGCGCATTGGCGGCACGGAATTCGAGGCCCTTATGCGCATGCTCGATAATGCGGTGAGTATCCGCCGGCGGCGGCTCTACGGAGGACAGGGGAGAGAGAGACGATGACTGCTGACTATGTGCGTCTACGTGCGCGTCCGTGTCTATGTGTGTGTTTGACCGCGTTGTCGGAGAACCCGTCACTTGTTTACCGGAGCCTCGTTCGCGCTTTTATTGGACGTAATCGAGATGACCGTGCACGGCAGGAAATGAATTACTGGCCTGACTTGCACGGATTTTTTTCGTTTTTTTTTTATTTATTTGTATATCCATTGTTTCTTATGCACGATGGTGTTCGAGATATTGTTAATAGCAGTAAAACATAAACTGAAAATTGAATTTATAACTAATGATTTTCAACAGGGCTTCCGTACAGGATACATTTATAGACAACCATTAGTCAAAACTGAACCTCCTAGGCCACGAAATGATGTCGAGGTACCTCCAGCAGTTTCATCTCTTGGTTTCATGCTTGAAGAAGAAGAATTATATAAATCAGGGTAAAATATTTTGACATAATAACTAAATATAGCACAATTCAATGAGGTTTATGAATTAAAGAAAATTGAAATTCAAGTTATTTTTAATAATATAAATTTTTTTTTTGTGTTTAAGAAACTGGAAGTTCGGCCGCAAAGGAAACGACAGGACGCGTTGGTTGAACTCGCCAAATGTTTATCAAAAAGTAGAAATTTTAGAGACTGGTACACCAGACCCAAAGAAGATTACTAAGGTAGAAGTCATAACTTTCGAAGATAAGAAAGATTAAACTTTTTTTTATACCAACCGAATTTTTTTCTACATACACATTTTAGTTCGCGTAGATCTATAAGCATGAAATAGCTCAATTATCATGACGCTTCGAGAAAAAAAGTCGTTAACCATGTTTATCAGCGTCGCTTTTAATATAGATTTTATGAATCAATTAACAACAGATCAAATTATAGATATAATATTAAAATTATATACACATATTATATATATATAGTCGTTAAATTGATGAAATCAAAGAAAATATAGTGATCGAATGAATCAATTATCCATTGCTTCGATGCTCCTTTAGCTTTTTTGCTCCAAATTATCGCGGAAGGTCTTCTACGAGCATTCCAAGCTATGCATTCCATTTTTTAACCAATTATACACTATTTTGTCGCCTTTTAACTGTTAAGTAGTTTTGATGTTTTTTAAATGTTGTGCAATCTACACTGTGCCGTGAATGAACAAAATACGGCGAAACTCGATAATATAGTCTAGTTCCTCTCAGCACAGAGCTGTTAAACGAGCCGTACATATATATATGTTTGTTTTGAAAGCGTCAAACGTGAAAGAGTATATCTATTGTAGCTTTTGAATGTTTCAATAAAAGTGAGTGTATTGCTGAAAACACGAAACTCCTTGAATAATTTCCCCTGGCTATCACTCGTAGTAACAGTCCTACAAACAAACAAAAAATTTACTTGAGCATGAAAGACTTTCTCTGTACTTCTAAAAATACAACTCTTCAAACGAACGTGTGTGCCTGTTGGTCATCATCAAAGCTTTCGGTGGCCTCGGCATCCAAACATCCACTGCATCCACAAAACCAGATATCGACAAAAAAAATGTTACAATCTAACTCATTTCCTTGTAAGAGCTCCGAGTTTGCGGAACGCTTTGTGAAACGGTTGAGTGAGATAAAGTGAAAAGTCGATGTTAAACGACTCCGCAAGCTTTACTTTGGGACTAGCAGGCACACAGTTCGCGTTTACCGAGTGGCCAAGTAATCGATCATGATTGCCTAGGGATAATAATTATTCAAAGAGTTTTTTGCTTTCCTTGATTATCGAATTTAAAGCAAAATTTGTTATTTGAAACCTAATTTATTGCGGGGTCGGGTCATAATATGCTCTGGTTTTGTGCGCAGTGGGTGTCCGATGGCTCACCGACGCACAGCAGCACGCCGGTCAAGATCGAAGGTGCCCTTCAGTTCGTACCGAAAAACACTAATCCGAAAGAATTCAAGCAGCTTCAACAACAGGTGCGTAGCTAAGCATGCATAGACTAGAGCTTTAGATTAGCGTAACTTATAAAACTAATATTTTTACAGATTAAAGACTACCGAAGAGCTGACAAAATTTCAGCAGGTCCCCAGTCACACATTTTGGAAGGTGTCACGTGGGAAGAAGCAAAGAAAATGCAGGTTAGCAAGCAGAATAGAGCTTTCAAATTCACAAGGAAAATGTTGGGAATTTTGAACTAAAGATTATATTCGTTTATTTAAGGATGCTACAATAAGTGGTACTGGAGAACAAGTTGTGCTTGTTGGAGCAGCCAGCAAAGGAATAATTCAGCGAGGATTCCAACATAACGCCATGGTATACAAGACTCCATACGCAAAGAATCCATTCGATCAAGTGACGGACCAAGAACTGGACCAATACAAAAAAGAAGTCGAACGAAAAACTAAAGGAGATCCTTGTAAGTGAAATATTGTTTATTTTCAACGACACTCCCCAGACTAAAATCTTCCTTCTTAGAACTTCAGACTTTAATCTTCTCTGAAAGTATTTCTATTTAAAATTCCATTTCACGATTGCAGACGATGAATCACAGTCGGAATCGGAAGCACTTTCGTCCTTCAACATCAGCCGCGCCACCCACGAATCTAGCACTGCCAAAAGTCCCGTTCAGTCACCGGTTTCCGTTACCTCGGAAACAGAAGAAGAAAGCAGAGATGGTAACGCTTTGATCTTTTTAATTCTTGTCACTCCAATTTACAGGATAATTTATCTCACATCTGAAAATTTATTTGTCCAATCAGAGCCTAAAGTATTACGGATAGCAACCAAACAAGTGCCTGCCCCAAGTCAGCCAGAAGTTGTGCTTAGCGATGGTAAGTACTGGCACGAACTGTTGCAACTTTATTTTTGTGTGTGATTTTGCGACATACTTTATCACGTGCTCGGGTGTTTTTTGATTTTCACTTGATAAAGTTTCAATTGCATGTGATACGATGCATGAGCATGGAAAAAATTTGTTTGACACAGAGCGGTCTGTAGAACTTACGGTGACGGATAACTCGGTTGCACGGCGGGAGGATGTTAAACCCGAGCTTGCGAGAGCTCGGGTGAGAGTGAATATTAATACAGGTGAGATAACTGTAACAGCTGTGCAATAGGAATTCACTTAGTATTCAAGAGTCACGTAATCAACTTGTTTTTTTTTCAATTTTAATTTAACGCTTCATTAACATTATGTTATAGAATCTCATAAAGATTTTTATCATGATTCGCTTCTCTTTTTATTTTAATGATTATTTTTGCACCATTATATTATTTTTAGAAAAATATAACGCTATACATTAATTCACGTAAACTAGTGTATTAAAACAAAATTCGCAAATTGATATTAAGGTCAACATTTAATTTCTAAAAAAAAGTCTTAATATTCATACTTTTGTTAAATGAACGGAAATTTTAAGTTGACTGTATTACGTTTCAATATATTTATGTGTAAATTTTGTCAATTCATATGACACAGTGAATGCTGATTTTCTTAATGAACAACGCCGTGCCGAGATGATGAGCCGTAGTAGGAATGCCAATGGACGAGGTAAGTTCTGCGGGGTCTTTATTCTGCAGAACTAAATACCGCTTTGCCATACGCTTTTTTGTGCTTGAATTAACTTGAAAAAAATGCTCCTCCCAATGTGCATGCTTATTACTGTGATCATTAAAAATTTTATTGTTTTTCTTTGCAACTCTAGCACTCGCACTCTCTTGCTGCACATCAAAAATCTTTGTTATGCATATCTTGCACCTTTTAATCTAATTTTTTCCTGATTTCTAAGTCTTTTTTTTCATTGCGACTACTTGAGATATTTTTTTTTCACTACATTGTTATTTCACTTATTTAACATAGATGTTAATTTCACTTCTAATTTGATAACATAAATTTTTTCGTAATTATTTAAGTTCCTAAGATAATGAAAAATAGACAATTGTAAGTAACTCGGGTCCGAAGAAGACAAATATTACGTAAAACTGATTAGGTAAAGTAAAATGAGTTAGTTAAAAAAAATAGAAAAAAAAAACTAAAGTGTGTCAACAAGCGGGTGCGAGGCGCTCGCCGTGTACTGTGTTTTGTCCCCAAACTGTGTTGCTATCCGTATCGTCGTAACTACAAAAGTCGCGTATGTGCGTGCTCGGTCACTCTGCAGTTCCAGGCGGCCGGATATCCGGAGTGTCGAGTCTCAACAGCAGCAGTCACAGCAGGAGCCACAGCAGCGACGATTCCATCTGGTCGTGGCACGAGCGCGGCAGCCACAGCAACGTCTACCAAAACATCTGCCGGCTCGAGAGGGCTCGTTCTCAAGAGCTCGCACGGCCGATGCGCCCGCTCGTACTCGGCAACGCTCGCAGCACCTCCGAGATCAAGAACCGCATATTGAAGGCTAAATTCTTCGAGAACTACGAGGACGTGCTGAGAAGGAACAAAAGCTGCATCACGCTAAGAACTGAGAACGAACTCAATT
Organism: Anagyrus pseudococci; assembly: GCA_030522585.1. Lineage (NCBI taxonomy): Eukaryota > Metazoa > Arthropoda > Insecta > Hymenoptera > Encyrtidae > Anagyrus > Anagyrus pseudococci. Next base: position 49,671 of record JAPYYQ010000546.1, on the reverse strand, counting down.
CCATTAATTCAACAAAGTCTGATCTTAATGATAATCGCTGCGTTGAATGTGACGAGAAACAAGATTCTAATACAAACGAATTGGTACAGCAAAAGGCTGAAATTATAGTGAGCGATGTTAAGCTCGATAAAAGAGCCAATGTAGACTTTGCCGAAAGGATAAACTTGTCGGTTGATGTTGCTGTTACTCAAAAGGAGGAAGCATTGCTCTCGCCAAGGCTGGTTAAGGCGAGCATGAAGAAGTACAATAGCGAAGAGAGTATTTTCAATAAGCCCAGAAGATCTTTGACTAATGCATTCAGTGAGCTTCCAAGCGACGGTAACAATAATAAAAATTTGAGTGTGGCAAATATCAATCCAGTTGATTCTACGGAAAGAAAAATTACTTACATGAACGAGTTAAAATTGGCTGCTAAAGATAAAGAGGTGAATGATAATCGTTTCGATGAAGAGGATAATAATGATTTAACTTTAGTAAATGGAAGTGATGAGAATAGCAACGAAAAATTTACTGAGAACGTGATAAAAATTGAAAATGAAATTTCTCCTTCGAAACCAACTACTGAACAAAATGGGACCATGAATTATTCAAGTACAGTTCATATGTTTATTAAAGATGAATACTCTCCAGATCGCGATGTAACTGATAACTCAAAAAATCATATTTCTGAAACTACAGTCAACGTAAAAACAAAACCAAAATGTGTCAACAATAAATGTCAACTTACTAAATTGATGATTGAAGATTTCACTCCTTCAGCGGTAAAATCAGAACAAATGATGATGCTCAACAATGAATTGGCCAACAACAAAGATCAGTACGTTTCCCAAAAGACACTTTCGTTTAACCATTCAACGCCGCTTGAAGAAGACGCTTCTGTCAATGTCAGTATAATGACTTTGTCGGAACTCGAATTCGATCCAGAATTTTCTTTTTCGAATCATGTAAATGCTCTAACGTTTGAAGAAGCTAAAGCTCCTAAAAGCATTATTACTGAAACCAACAAGAAACGCAAGAAGCGATGCAGTAAGAATTTCTTCGAAAAGTCAAATCAAAATGGTAACAGTTCTTCAGACGATGAAAGCAAAGAATGTAAAAAGATTTATACAAATTTACTACCGGATACATTAGAATTAACATTTTCCGATCTTGATCGAAGCAGCACCTGTCCAAGTGCAATGTCTCGAGAAAGTGTCTTCAGTGATGACGAGCTCGTGGCCAAACGAACTTCGCGGCGCGATAGTCTCGTCGAAGTGGTCAATAGTATCGACACTAACATGAAACCTTCCACTAAACTGACACTTGAATCTCTTAAAAATATTGAATTCTCGTCAAAGTATAGTATAGACACAAAAGCTATCAGTAAACTCTACTGTCTAAACCCAGCTTATTCAGATTTAAATGACAGTCAATGTTCAACCAACGAGTGTAATGGATTAAATGAGGAGAAAAATACTGAGCAAGATATTACGACAAGTAAAAAATCTAATCTCGAGGCTACCATTGTAAATAATAAAGAGAATAATCAATACGAAGAATTAGAGACTTACAGAAGTACTGATAATGATAGCGAAGCCGTTACCATAATAAACGAAGAAAATGATGGTATTATCTGCGGAAGTAGTAACGAAGAAGTTGCCTCAGAGAGCATTAACGATGATGAAGACATTATTTGGCTCGAAATTTCAAAAAATCAAGAAGAGGAAGAAGAAGATGGAAATGTAGCAGGTTCTGAGACTTCATTTATGTCTAACATATCAAACCAAGGCTCAGACATCCTTGAAGTTTCAAGCGAGACCTTCCTTGAACTGAAAAAATCAAGCGATGAAATATTTCACCAAAACATCAGTTCTTCCGTAGACGAAATCATCAGCGAGCTCAAAGATTCAGCGAACGAAGAGACAACGAAGCCGAAAATCGCGATGCTAAGTGTACCCAACGATGTAACTCAATGCTCAGAATTGGAGCTGTCTATCTACGCCGAAAAAATTGCTGTGATGAAATTAGTTAAGAATATAATTAAGGATCTGGTAGAAGATTTGCCGTGTTTTGGCGATTCTGCGTTATCGAAGGTTAGTAATGGGATGTCCAACTCGTTCAAATTGTTAGACCCAAGCGTGTACGTTGTTTGCGAAATTATTCACCATGTAGTTGATAAGGATAGCGTAGATACATGCGACGTTAAGAATAAGATAATTGTTACGAATAAGCAGGTGAAAGAGACAATGAATATAGAGTTGAAAAATTTGAAGGACGAATACGATGCCGAGGATGAGCAGGGTATGAAATGTTCGACACCCAAAGACTCGCTATCGCCGTGTCGATCGAGAAGCAACAGTCTTTCCGAAGAACAAATTGAGTCAGTCAATCAGAATGAGAATTGTAATATTAATGTAGAAAACGTAGTCACCGAATTGAAAAATGAAAATCTGTCACCGACTCCACCCTCGACTGTATCTCCTAACTCAGCGGACCGAGAAATTGCGACAGACACGACCGACAACGACACAAAATCTGACAATAGCAAGGAAAAGCAAACCGACAATTCTGAGCCTGTAAAAAATCCATCGGAATCTTCAAGCTCTAGTCAATCGAATTCGAAAATTTCCTCAGATTCTTCGGATGTCGCAACTAATAGTTTACAAGAAGACTGTACGGTGTTGGATGCTGATGTTAATAATAGAGTAACTTTTAGCGTAATTGAATACAATAGCGAATATAATTCAAATAACAATGCCGAAGGATTTAAGGAAATTTTGGATAACGTGGAAGAGAAATTACCGGAATCCGATGATCCAGGGACTTTATGTAAAGATGAGTTGGTCAAAGATGATTATTCGGACATCAAACATCAGTCTGATCATTCTGAAAATGAAGACAATTCGGATTCAGATACAAGTATCCAAAATGTCATGGAACAAGTGTTTGATCACATGTGGAAAATTAGCGAAGCAAATTCAGAGTTACTTTATAGAGAGGAACGTCTTAATGAAATGCCAGTCAGACTGGACAGCGATGGATGCAACGAGGAAATTCAACAGCTGTGCCAAGATTTCATCACCGAATTGTCATCCTCGTATTTGAGCGCCAATGAACAATCAACCTCTTTCATATACGATGACAGCGAAATCGAGGATCACGAGAGCGAATCTCACGTGCAGTATGAGAAAGTCGACGAGCAGGCGAAGATTTATTGTGAATGCGGTGAAGTCAGCGAGGATGAAGAAGCTTGCCCTTGCAGCGAGGCCAACACTACCCAAGTTATATTGAACGCCAACAGTCGTATTTTATTACCTCCTATAAGCGAAGAGCCGGAATTGGAGTTAATCGAAAATGAGGTAACCTACGAAGCCGATTCATTCGAGACTCTACCAGCTATTTTCGACGAGGAGGAGAGTTCGGTCGAAATGAACACCAGCAATACCGAACTTAATGCTACAGAGGGCGATTCGCGAGCCACTGAGTTTTACTCGTGTCAAAATTCCATCTCAATGAAGTCCTATTACGAAGAAGAAGAAGAATTGGATTCCACGCAGTCGGTTTCGCCAGAAGCTACAGATTACAATGAGCAAGATTACAGTGCCGATGTGTCGTCGACCGACAACGGCAATCATTTACCGAACATGCACTACCCCTCGGACTCGTCCTTGTCTGATGAGATAAACGATCACAATTTTAACGTTACAGAAAACTACGCAGATGAATCGAATACTAGTTCCATAAACAATAATTATGCGTCGTACGTTATCGAAGGTTTAACTTTATCATTCGATACCAGACAAATCATTGATCGGGAGCGCGTTTGCTCTACCTCGGTTGTTGATTCGAATCGCGTCGCTGTTGTTAACTGTCCTGTGAACTACGAAGTTCCTACAAGCAATCTATTTGCAGCCGATAAGGATAATAATATAATATATGAATTTTCCACTCCTTTGTGATTAGATTATTGGATATGGTCAAATGTTCTTCGCAACGGGTTTGCGATAAATTACTCTTTTAAATTTACGAATGGAATAAATTTTATGAGATTAGTTACATATTACTTAATTTATCTTATTAATGCGGTTGTTGAGATAAGGCATTTTAGTTGATAAGGTTATATATATATATATATATTATTATTGATGAATAAATAATATATTTTATATATTTTATGTATGAAAAAATACATACAGTTATTGTGGTAGCTATGAGTTGCCAAAGAGTATTCAACATAATTTATAAAATACGTACTCTTAATATAAAGCTTGTGAAAAATAGTTAGCTTAGTTTAGCTTTACTTAACATTATAGAAATATGTAATTTCACTATATATATTTTTGATTTAATTTTCTATTTTTATAAAATACATCAAGTTATTTCTTATTATAAATTGTTACAATAAAAATGCCATTTCATTGTAATAAACATCAATGTTTTCATTTGTATCGTCTTTTTGAAAACACGGTCTATCTACAGCTTACATATTGAGTAAAAAAAAAATTACTTTACTTAGTCGTCATTATTATAAACAACTAGTCTTAATTTATTTTATATAAATACCTCTACATTGCTTGAAAAACATTTCTGCAATAATTTTGTAACACTGTAGATAGATTTTGTTCTTAAAAAACATAATATTCCTCTCTCAGTGTAAAGTCTTCTCACGTACCTTTTTGACGAAAACAAAATTAATTTTATGAAATGTAAATATTTCCTAATACAATGCCAAGATCCTTGAAATTTCACAATCTAAACTCTCTAAATCGCAAGCAAAAGCTTTACTTCTATGCACAAAGCATGTTTATGGTGTTTGATAATTAATAGAGCATGCCACTCCCAAGATGTAACCCCGCTTGAGCGTAAGCGAAGAATAAAAAAACCAATCGATCCCTAGACTAACAGGTAAGCTTGGCACTCCTCATTAAGCACTAGTATAACTCAATAAACAACATAACGTGTACGTTGAACTAACACTTGAAGTTATTAAAACAGCTGAAATTTTTCGAAGACTAATAATTTTTGTGTAATGTTGCAGGCGAGAACACGGTCAACGGCGATCACTCGGACGCGCATCACAGCACGTTCTCGCACAGTAGCAAAGAGGTATGGTTTTTATACAGTTCTATTGGTAAACAAGTTCTCTCATTGTTGTAACACGTGAATTTTTGAACCGAGAGCTTTTTTATTGAAGTATATTTATGAAAGTGTTTATTTATATAATTTACTTTCGGTTCAAAATATTATATCATCTTTCCATTACAGAGTAAACTATACTGTTATGTCTTATTTAAAAAAAAATATTGATTCCTTCTATAATTTCATTGCTTACTTATATTGTTTACAATTCATTGTTTTGTTTAAAAGTTTTTTTATTTTCGTTATTACAAACTTCCCTTTTGTTTCATAATGTTTATTGTAAAAAAACATAAGCATGACTTGTAATTACACCTGTTTATGTCACAATATTGTTCAAATTAGTATGTTTTCAATATTTAGATTCATCAATTTATTACATCAAGACATATCCACTTTGATAAATTTTTCTTTATATTGTTTATTTCTTTTTTAATTTATTTGAAACATTTCTACATCTTTATTTTCTCGAAAATAATATAATTCAGTATCAAAAATGAAGAAATGAAATTTTTTTACTAAATTTTTTTTTCAACATAGGTAAAACAATGTATAGTTGACTCTAGGGTTAATTCAGTGCTGGGTACATATCTCACGATCATGTTAAACATTATCTCAATCATCACAATCACGTTCAAAGAAGTATCTCTTCATCATTATTCTATTATAATCGATCATTGAAAATTTATTAAATTTGGTATCGTAGAAAGCTAATGGATTTATTGACTAGAAAAATTGCTCTAGTTGTTGTTTTCTTTCATTCGAATAAAGCTAAAGCTTTCTTGCGCGATACGCTGCATGCATGCTCATTTATATATACATTTTCAATTTCACAATAATTTAGCCGAGATGCACCAACGAATCGATAACGAGTTATTAATAAACGCTTTTTAATCAAAATTAAAACAAAATACAAAGTATTCTAAATAATAACAATCTCGTTACCGAGTCCTTTGTTCGCCTCGGGCTACTATAACAAATAAAGCTCAAGAAGGAGAAAGAGAAGAAGAAGGAGAAGGAGGATGAGGAGTATTGGCGTAAGCCAGAACACACATTCTCACTTTCATAAACACACGCACACACGAACAAAAAATCAAAATCAAATAAAAAAGAGAGAGAGAGAGAGACAGAGTTGAGCGCGTGTTGCATGTGCATGTGGAAAGAGGTTTATGGTTACGGTTGGGACCTTCCATGTTAAGGGTTCCATGTCGCAGGACGTGAGCGTTAGCGAGGAGTCGCCTAAGAAGGAGAAGAAGAAAAAGAAGGGCCTGCGGACGCCGTCCTTCCTCAAGAAAAAGAAGGAGAAGAAGAAGCCGGTCGAGGCGTAGGTAGTTCGAGCTTCAGGTAAGCCTGTCCTATTTATCTATTACCTTATCATTAACCGCGCGGCTCTTGCCCCCCTACTCTCGTCTACGGGGACGCCTTAATCGTCGTCATCGTCGTCACTGCACTGAAGATGAAGAGAGAAAGAGAATTAGAGTGAGAGTTTAAAGACACTTTTGGCATATTACGACTTGTATCATTCACGATTCGTATGAAAACTATTTTGTTTTTGTTATGTCTGGCTTGATTACATTCACGATAACAAAACGAGTTTTCTTTATATTAGAGATTAGTTTATAGAGATTGCCTGGAGAGTAAGAGTGGCGCCGCCGTTTATTTACTTTTTTGTCAATTGGTAATCGTCAATGATAAGATGATGAAAATTAAATGATTACGTTTATGATCGGCCCACTCTGCTTTTGTATAGACACTTTTATCAGAATTATTGACTTGTGTATGAAAAAAAAATCGAATCGAATTTGAAATTAGAATAGAGTATTCGCTGGCGCTGCATTTTATCGCAGCTTGCATAGGATATAGTCATTTTTTTTTTGTCAGATTTTATTAGTTGGCTTATGTCAGAACATTATTTTTGAACGACTAGTTTTCAGATATTTTGCACTTTATGACACTATTACAGACTTACGAAACTGTACGAAAATTTATCGAAATTGTACACAAAAGAAAATAATAAATATTGGAAATATTAAAATATCCACTTTTTCGAACGTAATACGTAAATCAATAATATAAGACTAGTAAACCTTCGTATGTGCGATTAACTAACGATATTAAATTTCTGTTTTCTAGCCACTGCCACAAAGAAAAAAAGCTTACTTTAAGTGAAGGAAAAAACAATCAGATGCAGCAGCAGCCGATGATCTAAAGCAAAACGCTAAGTTTAATATTTGGGAGTCCGAAGGAGGAGAAGGAAGCCGAGGAGAGAAGCGTCGATTAGCTGTTAATGGAAAGGCGCTATTTTTCCACGTCCACGGAGACGCACCTGTGACTGCCACTTCACACCGCCACCGCGACTGCAAAAGCGACCTGTTTTATTATTCATATGATCATTTTTTAATTGTCTTCTCGTGCCGGCGAGCAGGCCCTTCTCGCGGCCGACATATAAAGAACGACACGCGCCAGATCGAGCTGGAGGGAGAGCTTGTAGAAGAGAAGGCCGACTGCTGCTCGCTCGGCTATTTTTGTACGCGTGCCGGACGCCGACGTGTGAAACGAGAGGAAAACAAATACCAAGATACCGGCGTCTTTTCCCTTCTCTTCTCACTAATTCTTCTCCGATTGTAACGGCCTACGAATGCGACAAGCACTCGCCATCCGGGCAAGTAGCGATTTTACGGCCAAGTCCGAGGACCGTTAAAGAGCGATGAAAGTAGAGAGCGAGAAGCTATATTAAATTTATGATAATCATGAGACGAGAACTCGACAAAATCGCGCCAGCCGCGTGCGCAACGATGGAACGGCGTTGTAGCGTTGTAGCGTAATAACCGAGAGCGGTCGGGCTTTATTGAATGCTTGTGCTTGCAAAAATTGACAAAAAGCAAAAAAAAAGGTAAATAAATAAATAAGGGTAAGAAACATGTTAGTGAAGGGGGAGCATGGATACCGTGAGAAAAAGAGAGAGAGAGAGAGAGAGAGAGAGAGAGAGAGAGAGAGTGCTTTCAACGCGTTTAATCTTAAACCTCTGCGTCTATTGTCTTTGTGGTACACACATACACACTCTGCTCTCCTCGTGTGAGCTTACGTTGCACCGGAGGAGCTTAGCAGCTGTAAAGCTATATACAGAGCCAGTCATGAAAAAATAAAGTGCAGCAATGTTTTCTTTTTTTTATTCTTATGATGATTATGATGATGCTCATGATGATAATGATGATAATAAGTGCAGTAAAAAAAGAAAGAGCGAAACGCTGAGGAATAGGACCCATATGTGACTTGTCGCTGTTCGTTTATTGACGATATATTTTATTTTTTATTGTTCTGTCGTTTAGCTTTTATCGAGTAATCATTGATATTAAATTAACGACTAAGAGACGGACGAAGTGCGAGAATGTACGATGTCTTGAGCTTGCTTTGTACAGAGAAAAAGAAATGAAGTAAATGATTTATTGAATAAGTGCGTGGGCGAATTTGACGCTCTTCCTCTTTTGGAAAAAAAATATATATAATGAATTTTATTCGCTGCGAGTGCCTTTCGCCATTTTAAGTCGCGATCGATCGATTGATCGGAAAAATTTTGTTATCAAATGCTTATTTTATTGATTTTTCAAAAAAAAAAGTTTTATTATTATTTTATAGCTGTCGAACGAGGCTTATCGTTTAAACAAATCAATCGCTGCAATTTTTACATTCTAAGATCAATGTTATGCTTCATCGTTGAAATTATTTTACGTATAATTTTTATAAATTTTTATGTTTATGACGTTTTAAAAATTTTTATCCTCGGCAGGCGGATGTTTTATGAAAAGCTCATGAAAGGCACTTCGGATGCGTGTCATTTTTCTCGTTGCATGTTTGCACGCAAATCAATTATAAAAAAAGAAGAGAAAATAAAAAATATATATAATTCGCGAGAAAATTGAGATAAGTATAAAGTAATGCGTAAAAATGTAAACACACAAACACAAAGATCCATACCACGAGCGACAACACACATTGTATGTACACACAAAAAAAAACGAAGCGAAAAGAAAATTAAGAAAAAAAGCCCTATGTAATACTATCATGCATAAACGATAAATGATTGTATTATTGAGCGATAAGATAATTACAGTTTATCATTGTAATAGTTAATATATATATTATAATATAAAATTAATATTATTAAAATAATAAAGATAAAGTACTTTATTCGACGATCCTGTTCGTTAATTCAATTTTCACAGATTTAATGACTTCGCTTTGTGATTGAATGAGGTATTGTGCAAATTTAGGACTCTTGAATGAAAAAAAAATTATTACAATATATTGTTAGTAAAGTACTTTATTTATCACAAACAAAATTGTTTAATTTTATTATCACTCCATTACTCCTATTGAATTCCCATTGATTTTCAAATAATTTATTGTTTAACATCTTTTAAATTACAACACATAAAACTGTTCAAAAGACAACATTATTTTAAATATTGTAGTGATTAAATTAAAAGAATCTTTCTATAAAACAATCTTTTAATCTGAATAAAAGAATTTTCTAAAAAATCTTATTCGTCAATTCGAATTTGTTCTTTTTCCGTTGCGCGACGGTAGTTTCCTTAACTACCGCTTAACCGCAGGTTCATTGAAAACCCAACATGGCTACTTTTTCCGTAAACCAAAATGAAGGAACATCAGTTATTGTCAATATATAATCCTTTTCCAACAAATATCGAATAAAATCACTTTCTGCCCTTCCACATCCGACGGAAGGCAAGTAAGGTTACTAAAGTCAATCGACCCATAGCAACGGCAGTCAAAGTCTCTCGCATAAAGGAGTCGGAGTGCCCGCGCGGAGATGGCGTTTGTTGGCGAGTTACGAAGGATCCGCGGCTTGATCAAACAACCCTTCGGCGATTCTATCGATGCCCCGATAGATAAATTACCAAAAGCCAGAAAACGCCGGAAGCGATAGTGCGTTTCTTGCCAAGGTAAGATAAGCTTTGTTAATGGCGGCCGAAAGAAACGTTTCTTTCAACGTCTCTGCTCTTTTTATTGGCGATAGCTTGGCTTCACGTCTATGTGTAAGTCTTTTTATCTCAATCCTATTTTATATATGTCTTTTATTTATTTCGATTTGCGTAATGATATCGTTAAGCGATATGGTGTTAAGACATGGTCTTTGTCCGGTAAATATATATATATATATCATTAGGAACTACAGGTAAAGCTGTTTATAAGACATTCCGAGAATCGTCTCTCGAGAAAATCTTATCTCGATAATAATGGAAACAACAGGGTGACATTGCATTCCTGAATATAAGGTTACAAAAATGAGTATATTATTTAATTTTTAAATATTAACTTTTATATTTCGTGCATAATCATATATATTACAATAATCGTATTTTATCCAATGCTATGCGTAATACTTCTTTTTTTACAAATATACATCTGTGTACATGACTATAATATCACAAATTCGTTTATGCAATCAACGTCAATTAGCCGCGTTATTAATTGACAGAAAAAAAAAATAATAAATCTTCTCAATTACAATAATTCAATTGCACTAGTGTCGTTCAAAGATCGTGATAACCCCAGATTTCGTTGTATTTACATAAATAATAAAATAACGGAGCTGCTGCTGTAGCTCACAGGCATAAACATTGCGATATTATTACCCCTGCGATAATATTCCGTATAAAATTAATGACCTCTATCTCGCACACGATTCGCGCGCAAACGCATCTAGATCCGTAAAAAAAAGCCATTTCAATTTGCTACCCTCATTGTTCGTCAAAACACATCACAGTTCTCTCGTTGACCCCCCTCTCCCGAACGAGCTCCCCCCTACAGAAATCCATGCCCAGCCACAACAGCGGGTATCAGTCCCTCTCGTCCACTGCGCGTTCTAACCCAGAACCAGTCGGGCCCGGCCTCGGATTCCGCACCAAGCAGCACGACAACCTCGCCCTTTGTCACGCTCAACGCTCGGCTGTTGGGCTCGTCCGGCTGAGCCTGGTAATCCTCGCGGACGAGCATGAGGGTGTGCCGGCGCACGGCCGTCGCTTCGGCGCTCCTCCGCAGCCGAGCGGCGCTGGTGGTCGCGCGCAAGCTCAGCCGATCGGCTGTCGAATCGGTATTGTCGGCCTCGTTATCCCGCTCGATCATCGCGCTCTCCGGCCGGCTGCGCGCTCCTCGCAGACTGCCGCTCTCGCACTCCGAGCGCGTGTCCCTCAGCTTCTCCGTGTCGGTGAGGTTGCCTGCGTTCGTTGTTCAAAGTAAACGTTATTATCCTTAGCAAGTATAAAAGAGATAGAGCTGGATTTAGCTTGCTTACCCAGCGGCCGAGGGAAGACGTCGGTCGGGTCTTCCCAGCATGGCCCGCGTTTCGGCTGAGGCAGGATACCGAGTGGCAGGCAGGTCGCGTAGTCCACGTAGCCCTCCTGGCCGTGGGGCGTCTGGACGTAGAGCCAGGCCTGCTTCTTGAACACTGCATTCACTACCGTGCCCAGTGGCAGGGCCAGCTCGGCTTGCGTGCCGCTCTGCGTCTGGTACAGGACCGAGGGTAATGACAGCACCACCGGAATGTTGGCCGGGTGCTCGATGGACGCCTACAAAACGATAGATCAGCTGTAAAGCCTTGGAAAGCAAAGTGGAGCTTGCGATGGCGCTTGCACGCACCTTCGTGAGGAAAGAATCGAGATCGGCAATGTCGTAGCCGAACCTGCTCGGGGTCTTGGTCCTGTGACTGCGTTTCGTTCGTCGGTGCCTGTGCTTCTCCCGGCCGTTCGGTGTGGTATTTGACTCGCGACTCGTTAGATTCGGCTCGGAAATGGCTCGCTTCACCTTCTCTTTGCTCTCCCTTACTTCTTTCGGTACCTGCTCCTTATCCTGCCGCTTTTCCGTTACGTTATCGTCTACCACATTTTTTGTGTTGTCAATCTCGTTCGCCTGTAATTACATGTTTTGTTCACTTTAATATCTGGTTATTAAAAACTTCATTAAAACAATTTTATAGAGTAACTGAATATACCTTATCGATTTTCTCGTTCTTTTCTATCCTGCAAAGGGTCGCCGCTTTTCTCTCGTACTTCTCCAAACGCTCGATATTTTCCTTGTCCCTGTCCTTACCCCTCGAGCTGTCGTTATTTTTAACGTTTTTTATGCCCTTCACGCTCTTCACGCTTTTAACGCTTTTCACGCTCTTGACGCTTTTTACGCTCCTGCGGAAGGTCCGATCTTTTTCCTCGCGTTCTCTCGCTGAAAAAACAAGAAACAAACCGATTCGAGCGTAAATAATAGAAACAAGTTAAAAAAAAAGAAAACAAGTAAAAAAACTACCAACCAGGATTGTTGTCCTTATCCCTGTGCACCTCGACGACGGTCGTCGGCTGCTGATTGTTAAGCGGTCGTGCATCGCCATTGGGCGAGCCGGCGCGCATCAGCTGGGCGCGCTGCTGCTGCTGCTGCTGATGGGGATGATGCTGGCTGCGTAGGACCCAGGTGAGCGAGATCTTGGGCCGGAGGAGGCCGGCGCTGCTGGGCCGCTGGCCCATACCGGCGGGCCTGGGCTCGTTATCGCTGGGACCGGCCAGACGCGCGCCGCCGCCGCCACCAGCGCCCTCCTCCTCCCCCACCTCCTCCAATTCCCTCTTCTTCTCGTCCCCCTCGCCGAATGCCCTGCTAACGAGAGCAGCGGGCGAGGACGGATGCGCCGGCACTACCGACGACGGGCAGTCCGCCACCAGGTCCACCGTCTGCACCGTTTTCCCATTCTCCTGCTAGATTGTCATTATTAGAGACAAGTCAGTGATTTTGTTTTGCTTTTACATTGGAATATAAAAGTATTTTTAGCATACGTTATCGATAAAAATTACAAGTTGCACAGAAAAAGTTTCGTGCAAAATAAACCAAAATTTATTTTAAAAAAAAATTTTGAAATTTTATTAAAAAAAAAAAAAAAAAAAGAAACCGTTAAATTTATCGAGGAAGATCAACGGGTTAAAAGGGAGGGAAGAATAAATAAATAAAAAAAAGGTTAAATCCATTAAAAGCTTGACTTGTGCAACTCAATTGCGTCGAGCCGTCGCTGCGATCGAGCTTAGACGCTGTGAATGACATAACGAAAATTTGACATCTTTAGCATTCAAGCTGCCACCTCGAGAGCCCCTCGTCCCGTGTACATATATACCTCATTCACGCGCACGTGCTCTCTCCGTCGCAGCGGGAGCGCGCACACGAGCGAAGATCAAGACACACTTCGTGCCAAAGCTACGCTGCTGCTGTCCCGTCGAGATGAAGTATTCGAGAAGTTGTTTTGCCACTCTTGACTTCCCTCGCTCTTCTCTCGCTCGGTTCGAGAAGGCTTATTCAATTTTTATTTTTTTTTTATTCTGAGCGACGATGGAGGTTTTGAGCGGAGGGATCGGAGATAATCGGAAGCGATGGACAGCGGCTACATCGATTACGAAGGGATTACATCGGATTTTATGGAGAGTGTAGTTTTACCCGGAGCTTCTCCGCCGGCCGGGGCTCTTTCAAGCCTTATGGGTTTAAATGGACGCGCTTCGAAATTGCGGAAAGGATTAATTGGCCTAAAAGCGGCTTTATGAGCCCTGAATAAGACTCTTTATTCTTCTTCTTTTTTTTTCGTTTGTATTAAACGCTCGCTAATACACTAGGGCGCTTTGGCTTTTTCCATTTTGTCACTTACGCCACTGCAATTTATCAATGTCCGTCGCTGCTCTCTTATGATGGATTATTCAAAATAGGCAAACTATCGCAAGCTCTCTCGGCAAAACGACTAGAAACTGGAGTGGGGATAAAAGTCGCGAGTAAAAGTAGCGTTATAATTAAAACACGTTGATCAGCAAAAAACGTAACAACTGTGATCGGAGAACACGAAATCAAAGTATATCACCGGTGTAAGACCAGTGTCGGCTAGAAAAAGGGGGAGGCAGGAGGAGAAAAAAAAAAGGGAATCTTATCGGCCGCCGCGAGCCGGTGTAACGATCGACTGTCGCTCCAATCAGGAGTCGAATGATTTATGAAGCCGGCGGAGGTATAGAGAGGGGAACAAGAGGCCGTAGCGGCGACAAAAACGAGAAATCGCGCACTTCCTAGTTATTACGCTATAAGAGCGCGGCGAAAAATTGAGGGAGAGGAGGACCAGTAAAACGGGGGCGCTGAGACTCTATACTGGAGAAGAGCCGATGTGTATAGGGGGAAAACGCGCCGGCGCGTAAAACACGTAGCGCATGGCCTCCTGACGGATGGCCGAGCAATTTTCTCGCTTACGCCGAGAGCGCGATTACTTAGTTAATGGCTGGCCCGTAATTCCCAAGCCGGGGCTGAATATGGAAAATAAGGGCGCCGGTTAGACTCGCTTGGCCGTCTCGCTCTTCTGCGCTACCGACGAGCCGAGAGTAAGAAAGTGCAAAGTCGTGTTACGATCTAACGGATTCTATATCTGTAGCGTGTAGGTGAGCCCCGGATGGAAAATAGCGCGGTAGAGGAGAAAAGCGAGAAAAGCTCGAGCTTACCTTTTTTTCTTTCTTTTTTTTTTAAGGAAGTTTTTTCGGAATACTTCGACGTTTTATATGGGCAAAGAGATTTAGATACTGCCGGTAAATCGAGCTTTGCGTATTATAAGACTCTTTTTTGTACCTCGTCGTAAGGATTATCGTGGAATTGTTGCGATGCGAAGGGTGATAATAGCACAAGCTTGTTAAAAAAAAATAAAATAAAATAAAAACGCGCGACATGTCAATAACAACAGCTGACTATAACGTCGTTCGTCGTAGAGCATGAAAGTTTTAACAGTTCCAAGATCTCATAAAGAATAACTTTTGCTCCGTAACCTTTACGAGAGAGAAAAGGCCCCCAAACGATTAAAAGATCAAGGCAAGCGAGACGTCGCTCCTTTTTGCGCGGAATCGCATTCCTCGCGGTAGTTGCGATTCTCCCTCTCCCTCCCTGTTCTCCAGCGCTCTTTACTCGAGCTCATCGTCGTATAGCCGATGCCTTACCGCGATATCGTGCAATGTAATTCGAAGTGGAATATCTCGGTTTGTCGGGGGATACGGGGGAAAAGGTACATTGGGAAGCGGCGTGTTTTTGTTTAGGAATCTTGTAAAGCCGAGGGGCCCCGGCACCGCGCGCGCGCGCCCCGAGAGATAACAGGCAATTGCGATGCGATACACGTTAAAATCCCCGGATATTTTCATTTAATCCTTTCAGGGGAAAACTTAAACGAAATAAAATTAAATTATATTTGCACTTTCCGACCCATTTTTATTTCTTTTTTTTCCATTATATTTTTTATGGTTTTCTTTTTTTTATTATTTTTATACTCTCTTTGTTTCTGGGCTCGAGAGCGTAACGCTCGCAACTTAGGGCCGAGCCGAGCATTATTTTAATCCGTAATAATGATATGCCGTTTAAATAAGTGTAGGTCGTAAAGCGTAGTATTTAACATTGCAATTTTTTCGATTCTCCTTACTCTTTCCCTTGTACAAGTCGATACTCGTCAAGCGCGAATACCTTTTATAATTTAAACCCACATTAATGATCGGAGCAAATATATATTTCCCTTTATCTCAATCAATATTCTCTGCAATAAATTGAAACAAAGAAAAAACCAACGCAAATTTCCGAATAGCATCAACACTGATTGTGAGCTAACAAAAAATCGCGGTAAGGTAAACTCTCTCTCAAGTAATAATATTCACCTCCTACCAAAAAAAAAAAAAAAAAATCTCACCCCTTATCTTTCCCAGATTCTCCCAACCGCGTAAAGCTCCTCTTCATTCCCCTCTCTCTTTCAAAAAAAGAAGAAGAATCCTCCTCACGAATTTTCACCTCTCGGCGTCCTCTCTCTTTCTCGCATAAACAAATCGGCTTATCTGCACAGCATGCAAACCGCGAAGCAAGGCAGTAGCAGCAACAGTACTCTCTCAAACAGTCTACCAGCTTGAAAAACAAAGAGGCTGCGGGAGTAGAAAGAGGGGAGGGTCGATAAGGCCCGCTGAAATAATGAAGAAAGAAAGCGGCGATAAGCAGCGCCAAAAAAGCCCCCCCCCTCCTTCATCGAACAAAAAAAAAATTGGAAAAAAAAGAATGAAAGTCCGTACTGCATGGTGAAGAGTAGAGAGAGAGAAAGAAAGAGAGTGAGACCGGGCACGCGACGGGTCTCTCCGAAAGAAAGCCCGGGGTAACGGGTGTCGCGATAAGAGTGAGAGGGAGAGAGAGAGAGCCGCGAGATCCAGCCGGTATCATGCTAATGAAATTCTCAAGATATCCATCTCTCGGTGCTGGCCGCTCTTAGGCGGGGGAGGTCCACAGGCATTTAGCCGCGTCCTTTTCTCTCTCTCTCTCTCTCTTTCACGGCGTGACGATCTTATCTGCGCGCGCGCGGGCCTGTATACGAGTGGTGGGTTACGTATTATATGCCGGCGCGTATCAATTTCCAAGCGAGCCGAGCAAGAGAGAGAAAGGGACAGAGAGCAGAGAGGCTCTATACGCTTCTGGCGCGAAAGCGTCGAGAGAGTCTAGCGTGGCTCGTCCTCGAGCCGGACCCACTGCGCGCGAGACTTTTTCCCACGAATGCATTTGCACGATGCGCTTTTTCTCTCTCTCTCTCTCTCATACTCTCTGTATCTCTAACCTCTCGCGTTCTACGATGATCGCTCGTTCGATCGCGAAAAATCTATTATGGACATTGGTTGCGGATAAATTCGGCTGCAGGCGCGTAATCGAGCAAGAGAAACGCGTATTCAGGGCGTACGTGATGCCGAGCTATACAGCTTTTACAGCTATGTCTTTTTTAATTGCCCCCGCCTATCCGTGCGCATTTGCAAAGTCGTCTCGGCTTACGATATTATACTCGTATGGGGCTAGTCCTTAGGTTCGCGTCTATGTGCTCGTGTTACGTAAGCGAGCACGCACGCACACCTGCTGCGGGAGGGGCAAATATCGCGGGAATATCGCGTGAACGGATCCCACGTATATCTATGCGGTATCCAAACCGCACCTGGGCTAGCTTTACTAAATCTTGCCATTCCTCTCTTTTCTGTTCGTACTTGCTATTACACCTTTGCACACCACTATCTATCAAACCTCTCGATATAGCAGCCATCGAAAAGTAGTTGAAAAACAAAAACCTAAATTAAACGCGCAGATGACGCAGGTTGCGAACGAGTATACAGAGTTTAGCGCTATAGTAAGCGGTCGAACAATAAAAAGAAGCGCAGCGGGAGGAGCGTGCGTCTAGGTGCTCAGCTGACGGCTGATTTCCAAGTGGGCCCTCTCTCCGGCGTTCCCCATCCGCCCCGTAACCGGAATGTTCAAGTCCGCTCATCCCGCTGGGACGGGCCTCTGCTTTTTCTCTCTCTCTCTTCGTCCCATCAAATCCCTCTCTCGGCCACTACTACGTTTTTTTTCTCTTTTACTTTTCCTCCTACGCTTATCGAGCTAATTATATCTTTCTCCTCTTTCCGTCCGTCCTGTCTCCTTCCCCCCGCTGCACCTACCTCCGCCTCATTCTCGATTCTTTTTCCACTGGCAACCGCTGATTTGCCTGTTGCTTCTCCCACCCTCTCCTCCTCCTCCCGTTCGGCCCTCTCTTCACTCGCCTCTGACCGACGTTACACACACACACACACACTTGCTTGCGCGCTGGCGCCGCTTGTTTTCTTTTGCCGCAGCTATACGCGCGGCCCAAGACGAAGAGCTAATGAAGTCGGCGGGGACGTTCTGGGCTCCCTTTTTGCCCCGCGCGAGGAGCTAGCTCACCTCCTACGCCGCGTATACTTTTTCTCAATTAACGCGAACTTCCGTCAACCCCGCGAACCGTCTACTCGTGTGTATACCCGCGCATCCTGTAATCCTTGCTTTTTTTGCTCGAACTTAAGTTCGTTGCTATTCCTTAATGATGCACCCTATATCCGGTGTACGTCAGGGTATAAAACATTTATATAAGACGATTCGCACTTGACCCTACATCTCCAACTTCTTATTCCAAGGCCACGTACTGTAAAATCCCGAATCACCAACCAAGCCCAAAATTAACAACACCTTCAGTTTCATTCCCTTTTGTATACCAACGCTACATCCCTTCTACTCGCCCCAGCAGCCGTAGAATCCAGCTTATAGTTGCAAAAGCCTTGCTGTATAGCAGGCGAACGCTCGGCAAAATCGGCGCGTTGCGTTAAAACTTGCCACGGTAGCAAGTGTTACCTCGGCACCGTCAGGGGTGTTGAGGGGGGGGGGCACGGTCAGCGCGTTACAAGCGCGAGAAGCCATAACTCCGGGATATTCCGCATAGCGGGCCCAACAACAGGGCCCGGGCTCGCACATTCCTCGCGGAAGCGGCCCGCTCATTACCGAGCTCTCTTCTCGCACTTCCCACACAGCTTCCCCCCCTCCTTATCCCACTCTTCTCTCGTATACACTTGACCAAGAGCGGGAAGAGAGCGGCGTTTTTTCCGAGAGGGAGAGAGTCGGCTCCCGATCGCACAGCCCGGGCGCAATCTCTCGATTAAGCGCACGAAAGACCGGCGAATCTTGAGCGCGAGAGCTTCGCGGCCTCGTTTGCATTTCTTCGCTGCCCCCCCTCTCTTTTATCTTCGTCGAGAGATCCCTGGTCTTTTGCTGCAGCTTAAACTTCGTGCTCTTCGGCGTGCGTGCGCGTGAGAAGTTCGCCGCGGTGTATATGTATAATTTCGCTGCACTTCGAATGCTCGATTTTTTCGATTGTCAAAACACGTGCCTTGTACGCTGGCTTGAAGTTTCTCAGAGCCTTGGCAGCTTGCCATTATAATATTTGCTTTCTTTTCCGGGAGGTTCGAGGCAGTATCGATTCGATAGTGGCGCTCGAAAAAGTAAAAAAAACCAACAACGTAGCCGCCTCGAGCACTTGGTCGTGACTCGATATTAGACACTCGTCTACGACGCGTCAAGCGAGCGGAAAATAAAGTCCCCCTAAAAAGCGCAGTGCCGTTGGCCGAGAAAAGAAGGGGAGAAAGAGAGAGAGAGAAAGTCTTGGCAAATTGCCTCTGTCGGCCGCGAGATTACAGCCATCAGGCGGAATCGCAAATGAAAACGCAAGAACAATCTCGGCCAAAGAGCCTCTCTGCGCGTATACACGTATATATATATACACACAGAGATTGCAGCCGAAGCCAGGGGTCCATTGCAATCAAGACGCGACCGACTTGCAGCCGACTCGGAATTTCTCAGGGAACTACCGCGTGTACGCGAAACCCGCAAACGCTGGAGATACACGTTCCGCACGCTTAGCGCGGGCTACAAAAAATTTACCAGCAGCGCGTGATATTGTATGTACAGAGGCTTTGTACGCAGCCAAGGGAATTAAAATCTCGATTATTTAGGGGATAAGGTAGACGTGTGCGCGCGAGAGAATAAGTAAGGCACACACCTTGAGATTGCTTTCCTCGTCATCCGACCTTGCCTCGGTGATCTCGTCCTCGGTGCCGGGTGTGACTTCAGCCTCGACTCGCCTCGAGCCCGACTGCCTGGAGTCGTTCCAAGTGTATCGTTTTTTTAGCTCTCCTGCAATCAGAAAATCATTCCGTCCATAAGATTTTTCGAGCGGTAGACTCTACGGAAAAATAAAATAAGCAAATGTGCATACAAATAAATCCCGAGCTCTTTAACACGCACGAGAAATATCATATTTTCCTCGCGCCACTATATTAATTATCGAGGCATACATTCGCGCTATACGTCCACCCGTTACAGCATCCTCTCACCCTCTGATACGCAAAAAAGAATGATAATATTAAACGCTTCGGCTCGGATAGATGGCTAAAATAAATTTGCGAAATTTCTCATAAACGAGTCTCCGCGTTCGCTTCCAAACGCGCGCTATTCGATAAACGTCCCCTTCAGCTCCTCTCTCTCGCGAGATGCACATCTACACGCTCATCTTAATCCTCGCTCTATGCGGCAAACTGGCCTCTCTCTCTCTCCAAATGAAAATTAATAGCCGGGCGCGGCGCAAAAAGGCACGCGTTCCCTCATAACGTTCTCACGTAATTACGGTCCCGGTCCAATTAATTACGACAGCGCGCTTACAATTTAGAAATCATTAAATTCTCCCCAGCCGATCCGCCGATCTTCCTCAGCCCTCTTCTCTCCTTAACCTATACCGATGCTCACCTCCCCCCCCCCTTTACGATCGGCCATTAGCGCAGGCCGTAGACCGCGTGCGCTCATAATTAATTTCATCCGGCGCTCCCTCCCTCCCTTTCTACGTTAACGGGCTTATCTAAGGGCACGAGTCTGCGGGCGCGTGTGTCTTTACGACCGCGGCCGTGCGCGCGGCTCTGGCGCTTTTTGTTCGCGTTAAAGCCCGATATCCTCCTCTCCCCCCCCCCGTACTCTCTCGCGAGTGCGGCTCGTTCTGCCGATTCACGCTGCAGACGGTCTTGCTCTCGACATTGATTTCCCGCTGTTCCAAAGCACATATTCTATTAGAGGCCCTTGAATGGCGATCGGTCCTTCTCTGCCCCGTCCTCCCACTGGAAAGAGGATGCGGCATAAAAGGGTCGCAAGGACGACTTTATCGTTGAGGGAAAAACGCCGAGTCAGTCGTGGACAGGGTATACGGAGAAACATCGGAGGGGGAGAGAGAGTAAGGTTACTTCTTACAGCGCGGCTCTCGCTCGTCGTTCGCTCAATAATTCATAAAGCGCACGAAAAAGGCAGACGGACTCCCTGCCGGTCGTTCTCTCGCGAGAGACGACGACGCGCGGACGTCTTACTCTCCGTCCGCCTCTCGTGTTTTTATATATGATACCCTCCTCGGCCTCTATGTACGTGGAAAAAGCGTAACGCAAGGATAAGGTCTCTGTATACGTGCATAGGACTACAGGAATGCGCGTGTATACACGCCAAGTGCAGTGGCAAGCTCGTTGCCTCTGTCCCACGAGAAAATGAAGTCGAGGATCGTAAAGTCCTGGGAAGTGAAGTACAGGCTGTGTGGGAAAAACTGGCGGATCGGTAGATTTGTTGATTTGACACTCTTGCCCGGATTACGAACTTCAACGACTCGTTTCCCTGGGAAATCGTCGCTTTTGGTGTATAACAATAAGAATGAAAATGACGAGGAATACGAATGTTGAAATAACCGAATTGACGAAGTGCAGTTAGAGGTACGGTGTTTGCGCGCTTTCTTTCACTGGCATCTTTCTCGGGCGTTTTACGCTCGAGTCACGTGTGCGAGCGCACTTGTCGCCGACGAAGGCGACACAGCCGAGGCACGTGCAATTTTCGATTTTACGGCCAATCCGGCTGATATATCCACGCCAACGGAAACGACGTTTTTCCCTCCGAACTCCCCCCTCTCTCTTTCCGCGCTCCGTATAACGTTTGCCTTTACGATCTCACCTTAGCCTCCCGATCGAAACTAGCTCTGGTTATGTGGAGAGGCTGCTCTCTCTCTCTCTCTCTCTCTCTCGAGAGAGAGAGAGATAAAGAGAAATAACAAAACAGACCGGCAATCAGCCCGATCATCCTGCCAACCCTCTAGGTCCGTACGAGAATTTCCAACTGCTACGTTGGTCAATAAAAAAGGGGAAAAGAATAAAAAAAAAAGGCAGGTGGGAAAAAGAAACGAAGGGAAAAAGGCATCGGTGCATAAATACCTGATTATTCAAGCTTCCATCGCGTTTATAATTACGTTAGAGCCGCGCAAGCGGCATCCGCATCCGTACAGAGAGGCGCCCGTTCGACTTCTCGATCGTAGCGTCATTTTCCAAAAAGGACCAAGCCGAGCATCGCGTCCTTATACGAGAGCCTTACACTTGGCCGGCGTGAGCAGCGCACACGTACCATTTATGCGTTATATACTCGCCAACTCGAGATTACCAGTCTCTCTCTCTCTCTCACACGCATATACAAATACACATATATTCGCGGCAGGTTAAAACTCGCGTATATAAACTTAGCACAGCGTGAATTTTTCTCGGCGAAACTCACGAAAACGCCGGTATACACACGGCGAGGCCACTCGCGTAACGCGCAGCTGAGAAACAATGTATACAATCAAGAGCCGGAGGAGGAGGAGAGAGAGAGAAACAGTGGAATGTTAGCGCGGCAGGTGCGCAGCCTGGGACTAGACTAAAGCCTCTCGCGTGGACTAGTGCGCGCAGCCTCCGTCGCCGCTGCTCCTACATCTCTTCTTCCTCTTTGCTCTCGAGCTCTCCCGCTCTCTCTCTCTCTTCTTCGCTCGCTCTCTCGAGTTCTTGCAATGGAAAGGAGAGAAAGAGAGAGAGAGAGAGTCGTGCGGTCGGGCGAGAGGGAGCGAGATACGGCTCGGCTGGATTGGCGGCGGGTTCCCGCGCAAAGCGAGCCCGGCCAATCACCGGCGGGCCGCAGACGCGTAATTGCTGGGTTCATCGGCTCTGCGCACCACCTTGTATACTTCTCCCCTTCTCCTCACCACCACCACCCGAAAAACAGACAGATCTTATCCCCCCCGCTCACTCCTTCTTGCCCTTCTATTAATTCTTACGTGATTTACCTTCTTCTCCGGCCGCCCCCTCCTCCCACCGAGACCTTCTGAATCCAGCCGAAACTCCAACCTCTCGCTCTGATGATTCTCGGTTCCCTTTCTTTTTTAATCGGACGCTAGAAAGAGAGAGGGAAGTGTCGATGAAAGCCGCTCGGCTGTATTAAATTATTCCTCCGGCGTTTCTGATTGCTCGTCATAAAATTCAATCTGATGTTTACTTTGATGTTCAACGATCTATTACGCGATCGTCTACTTTTCCTTTTTTTTTCCTCTCTTCCTTCTCTCTACGAGCGAGAGAGCTTGTCGTCGCTGTCAACATCTCGCGCTCGGTTATGCAAATTATTCTTTCGAAAAGCCTATCTCTCTTTTTTTTTGCTCTCGAAAATCGACCTTTTATTTTGTTTTTCTGTCGTAGAAATTGTATACTCTCGCGACTATTTCGCGCGCGGACGGGCAATTAGAGAATACACGTCGTTTTCGAGAAAATAGTTGGAAGACAAGAAAATCGTCCGTCTTGTTAAAGGCGCGTTAAGTTTCTGGCGCTGACTGTGTTATTAAATTGCAAAAATCGAGCGCGCGCGCGCGCGGCCAATTGGGAACAAAGTGAAAATTGCTATTTCGAGTTTCTCCTCCAATTAGCCGGCTAAAGCCGAGTGTTAAATCGAGCTCGGTAGTTGGCTCTCGTTCGATTAATCGCGATGAAAATTAAGAAAAGGCGAACAACAAATTTCATCTCGTAGTTTGCTTTGAAAATGACGCTCTAACGGTTAACCTATTCCCGATATGGGGCAAAACAAAGCGATAACAAAAAAAAAACGAACGACCGTTCAAAGAAATGGATTTTCGAGAAATAAAAGTAATTGACGGACTTGTACGGAGAGTTCCGGAAACGTGTCAGACGCAGGTCCGTAGATGACAGCTTCAATAAAAAAAAAGGAGAAGAAAAAAAAACGTGTACTAGCCTTTCAAACCCGTCATTGGTCTGTTCTTCGAATGTACGTTGACGTGAGCTACCCCACACGAGACAAATGATCGTTAGAAATGAAGAAAAAAAATTCTGTTATACAATAAAATTGAGTGACCCGAAAATTCGATACTTCGTTTTTTTAGTATTGGAACTAGGGACTTGACTATAGGTTTTACGTAACAATTCGATAATTACATTACCGCGATTACGATGGTGCAAGGATAAGGAACGAATTTCGAAGATGCGAGCACGTTGATTTACGAGTATAAAATCGTTCAAAGCCGCGTTCGTTCGTACTTTTTTTTTTTCAACGCGCCGACAGTTTACGGCGTAGAGAGTATAAAGCGAGGAATTATATACAACCGAGGCTTAACAATAAATTACCGAGCATTACCAAAACTATTTTTTCATAAACAGACTCGGCAAGCTCCGGGGGAATAGTCCATTAATTGTAATTTACTGCGCGTAGCGCATGAGAAAAGGAGATAAAAGAGCGTAAAGCAGCAAAACGAGCGAAAAGACAAAAATGACGAGGAACCAAAAAAAAAAAAAAAAAAAACAAAGGAAAAAGAAAGGGGGAAACGAGGAAGTAAAAAAAAAGAATCGGTGACTATACGCTACTAATGAATTTGAGAATCATAAATTTATGAACGTTTGAGAAGCGCGCGATTCTTATTTCGATAGCCTCGTAATTCAACCGCACGCCTATTTCGCTCATTGCCCGTGTACGCGCATTTGCAATGTTCCAGGAGCTACGCGGGAGTGTTAAAAATTAAGTTTCGCTATAAAATTATTGCATTAAAAAAAGTCAAGCCCGAAAAACCATAGCTGAAGAATACGAGGTCTATATAAGGGAAAGGGCAGGGAGGGTAGAAAAGAAGAGAGGGGAGGCCCGAGTAAAAAGGTCTGTGCACGCGCAGAAAGAGAAGAAAAGAGGCTGGCGAAGGCGATGGAGAAGGAGAGAGGTAGACGAAGAAGAGGATGAGGTGGGAGAGCACAGGCGGAGCTGGACCTTGCGACCTTTAACCTTCCTGGGAACCTCGCTCGCAAGAAGAAGCCGCGGGGCCCGAAAGAGGGTCCGGGTATTAAGCGGCAGAAGGAGCCGGAGAAGAAAAAGAAGAAGAAGAAGAAGCCAGAGAGTGAGTGAGTGAGAGAGAGAGAGAGAGTAGACCTGGTCTCTCTTTTTCATTCTCGGGTCCTTCGCACGCGCGCGCGCGCGAGCGAGCGATCGACCGACAAATACCTGGGCGCACTTAACGGCGGAGGCCCCTTGCGTGATACGTCCGCGCCTCGGCGATTCCTCCCTCGATCTCTCTCGCGAAGCCGTTAATCGACGAGAATGGCGATGGAGGGAAGGGGGGCAGGCTGAGAGGAGAAAGAGGGGCAGAGCGGAATGAAATTGCAGTCGGAAGGTCGGGGATCGATGGATCGCAGGGGATTTTTCGGGCCGAGGAGTTTCGGCGGTGCAGGTTAAAGAAAGAGAAAGAGAGAGAGAGAGAGAGAGAGTGTCGGACATTCTTCTTGCGGTCCGATACGTATATACGCGGCCGGTATCCCTGCTCTCCCCCTCCTCCCATAGCCGTCGCTTGACGCCGATTTTTTTAATGCCGAATTGCCGGCCCTCCTCGCGCCTTCGTGTAATACCCCAAGCCCCCCCCCCCCGCCCCGCTGCGCGCGTTCCCTAGCGGCTTCGTTCTCTCTTCCTTGCATTCCGTTCCTATCTGCCTTGGGCCGGACGTTTTATTGGCGGCAAATTGGCGGCAATATTACTTTTATCACTTCCTCCGATGTGCCGTGGATAATGCTCGGCCTGTGCTCCTCTTATTTCGTTTATCCTTCTCTCTCTCTTTTTTCTCCCCCTCTCTCTCTTTCTTCTCTTCTTCTTTCTCCGTTTCCAAGAGACTATTTCAATCTTATTCCAAATTTCGCTTTTATGACGGCCTCGTATTTGCCTCTCGATAAGTAACTTTTTCGCGTCACTTCGAAAAAAAACATCGCCATAAGAATTCTAGAAGTGTTCGATCGAGCAAACAAGTTTATCAAACTTTGCATAACCCCAGAGAAAGAGCCGTTGAGAGATCAGGGAGGGGGGGGGCGTCAACGTCAGCAGGGTATAGCGTCAGAATCCGCACGGCATTAAAAAAAAAAAGAGAAAAAAAATCGGGCGCTCCGGCCGATCTGACCGGACATCGTAGGTGGTCCCCCCTCCGTTTGCCGAGTAAGTTCTTGGGGGCCCCCACGGCAAGTTCATTATGCGAGAGCGCTTGCCTCGCTAATGTTTAATTAGCCGCGTGATGAATGACATAGGGCTCTCGGGAGAGACACGGTGGCTCTCTCTTGGCTCTTTTCGAGACCAACTCCGATATTGCCCGAGAGTACACACACACACAGCGGGCAAATTACTTTTTACGGCACCAGAGAGATCTCCTCGTTCTTTCGGCTTTGTTTATTTTCTCGCTTGGGCTTGCTTAAGCAGAGACTTGACAATGCTTTCGACGCCGAACGATCACAAGGGAATTTGGCGAGTTTGGATGCAGTACGAATTAAAATGAGTCTCTTAGACTTCTTCTGTTCTTTCAGTAAAATCGGGAGTAAAATAAGGATCAGTTATGGAATCGATATTTATCATCCGAATCTCTACGTTGTTCTTATCAGATACCAATCAAATTAATAGTAAGGAATAATAGTAACGATCACAATAAAAAAAAGTAAAGACGGCGGAAAATCATAGGGTAATGGTACATATCGGCGGGTGTATCGGCTAAGCCGCCGTTGGAGGCTAATTACAGTCGAAAACCGGCCTCATAGGCCGCGCAATGAAAAAACGCGCGCTACACGGTAGGAAGCTTAATACGACTCGGGCGCGATTTGTTTCTAGAGCGAGAGACGTCGTCCCCGCGGGACGTGCGAGACTACTGAAGCTGTCAAGGGTCTCGAGTTACCGCTTCGCAAACCTATCGCCTTACAATTCATTCAGGGGATGAGGCAAAAGGGGGAGAGAGAGAGAGAGCTATCCCAGCGGGGGCGGGGACGAAAGAATCAAGATTCCAGTTTAGAAAAGCCGCCGGGCAACTCTATCGCGACAGATCGGCTCTTTTTCGCGACTCTGTCGCCGCGCGGTGGTAGGCAGGCAACAGGCTCTCCGGCTGTTATTACCGGTTCTGCAACTGCTCTGCGTGTACCGCCTCTAAGTCTCTCCTCTCTTTCTCTCGACGTTTGCGCCGATGTAGCCGCGGACTCGCGGATTTATAGCTCGCGTATCTCCAGCCGCTGTTATTTTGCGCGAGAGCCCGCGCTTGATTGATCCGCGCGGAGCTTATTAAAGACTCCCCTCCCCCCTCCCCCACTCCTGCTCTGCCCGCCTTTTTCATATTCCACTGGAATTAGATAATGTCGTCCTTGCGTTTGATCGGTATTCTTGAAGGAATATTAAAAAGCGGAGAGATCGGCATGTTCATTAAATATACGTCATCCTATACCGGTATATACCGATTTATGTCCCCTCTCTATACGCGCTGTCTTTAAAACGCATCGGGGGGAATTACGGCGGCGGAACACTACGGCGCGCGCACAGTAGAAACACAGCGGGAATTAGCCGATCTTCGCATCTATACACATCGCGGCCTTTTTAAATCGGTACAGATATATCTGCGAAGAACCTCTGGTTCTCTTTCGGCGAGAGAGAGAGAGAGAGAGAGAGAGCAGCTCGAAATTTCAGAGCCTCGGCACCCCGAGAACGAGTAATTAGCGCGGGCTCGCCGGGAATATTCATGGAGGCCCCCTCGTGGAGGATCGCAACGAAGGTCACGCGAGCGCGAGGATCCCACGCTGGTGAGGGAGAGAGAGCGCGTGTAGCTCTGGGTAATCGTCTGTGTGTGTAAGGGTATGCAATCGATTGCTCGCTTGAAAATTTCGGCGGCTCGAATGCCGGATGCTTAAAAGCGTGGATTTTAACGCGAGGAGATGCCGCTATCGTAAGAAAGTTTGCCTGAGGTCATTTATCAAACTCAGGGGCTTGAGGATGTTGGCCATTTAGGATGTATGGTCGTAAATAGGTCGTTTTTAGAAATATTTTTTTTTAAAAGGGATTTCTTATAAATAAATTTCTTACGATCAACAATAATTTATTTTACAGTTTTTGCTCTATATCGAAACGACCTTTTGAAAAATTTCCATAAAACAATTCAAAATTGCGCCGAACGTCAAATAAAGCGCAAAGAACAAAAGAAAAAAAAAGAAAGAAACACGTTGCCTTTTCTTCGGATCTTAAAATGAAATCCCAAGCACGCAGTAAATATTCTCAGGCCTATCCTACAAATACCCCCCCGAGTCCGCGATAAGAATCGTTCATTAGGGCGCATTACGCAATTAAGCCTCTTAAAAGGCCCGATTAGCGTCAGAGGGCGAAGTATCCGCGCGTGTACGCTCCTAAATCACAGCGGCGCCTCTCGCGCGCGCGTGTAAGTGAGAAAGACTGGTTCGCGATCTTGCCCACACTCGTTATTACCCTCCTTCCCCTCCCCCCCCTCTTAAACATCCGAATGGAAAGAAAAAAGGAAGGTATATGAAAATAAATGGAAAAAAAAGGAGAAGAATAAAAATTCATCGGTGGCGGTAGTAGTGCTCTCGGGCCGCTCGCGCGCGCCCGTGTAACGGTATATACGCAAGCGCGAGCGAGCGAGAGAGCGTCCATTATAAGCACGCGGTAGAGCTTATCCGGTCCGCGGATCGGCGGCCCTTGCAAAGGCCCGGCCATAATTTCGCAACCGCCTGTAAATAACCGTAATCGATGAGCGCGAGAGAGAGAGAGAGAGAGAGAGCGTAAGAGAGAGATCGCGGGACTACTCCTATCCTCCGGCTTCCTTACTCTCTCCCTCTTTCTCTCGCGACTTTGATTTAGCACCGGCCGATACGAGAAAAGCCCCTTACGATCCTACGATGCCCCGTATAGCCTGTGGATTTTCCACGGGATTGATAATCAGAGCAGACGTGGGAAGGAGAAGGTTCAAGTGCGAGGCTGAGCTATAGATTGCTCGCTGAGAAGTTTTTTCCGTTGTTTATCGGAGCTTAGTCGCGTATCACGTGTCGGAAAAAAAGTTTGACGAGAATAAAATTAATTGTGAAGCTTTTTCTTATGCTTTTTTTTTATCATGATTACGATGGGATTTATTTTGTTTCAGGTTAAATTAAGTATGATGAAAAAGTAACGTTACTGCAAAGGCCACGAGGAATTGTTTTTTTTTTTTTCAAGGACGGCAAATCGTTTTATTCAGCGCGAGCATAGATTATCGAGAAAATTAGCAACGTCGATGGTTAAAGAAAAGCAACTGAGAAGGTAAAAAATAAAGTGTTTTTTGTACAAGCTGCCGTCAGGTAGAGGCACGTGGCTGCTTTATGTTCAGCATAAATCTCAGTAGAGAGAGAGAGAGAGAGAGAGAGAGAGAGAGAGCAAGAGAGGGAGTGGGCGGTACTTGCGAGGCAGATACCGTAGGCAGGGCCTGCTTGCCATAAATTTAACACGCGTTCCTTCGCCGTGGCGTTGAATTTACGCCATGTTAATGAGTCCCATACGCCTCGCGCACACGCCCAGCAAAATCATACAACTCTGCGCTCTCTCTCTCTTCCTCTAGAAAAGCTAATATCAAGCGTGGAAGTGTACAAGGCCCCCTCCACCCTTACGTATACCCACGCGCTTGTGGATCCACTACGAGGCGACAGCAAAAAGCCCGGTATCCCCCTTGAGCTGAATAACGTCATCTTTACAGCATAGCCGCCGGGGGGGGGGCCATCTTATCCAGATCGATCTTCGACTTCGCCAGAGTGAGCGAGCGAAGTAGCGCTGTGTCACTTGGCGAAGTGCAGGCGCAAAAAAGAAAAAAGAGAGAAAGAGAGCGTCAAAACAAACGAGAAGCACGCGCGTTTGTCAATCCGGACATTCGGCGATTAATCCGTGAGCGTCAGTATAGAGAGCCGAGGCGGGGGGCACAGCTGGCATTCCTCGCGATCCTTACGCCAAGATCGGTTTAAAGAGCCGCACACGCCACGCTTCCTCCTCTCGTTCGGGCCGGCTTTTTTTCGCGAGAGAGAGAGAGAGAGCGCACCGCCCGTCGAGCGCCGACTCATCCTGAACTTTTTACACGCCGGCTCTCCTTTCGGCTTGGTAGCCCCCGTGCTGCGCCGGCTATATCCCCCGATGAAGATCGCGCAAATCGTGTGAGATTCAACTTCAAATCTGTCCGGGCCTCCGAGCATGATGGATGCCTGCTTGGATGAGCAAGATAAGCTTTGAAGTTTTGCTTATACTGCTTCTTCTTTTTAGTGCGCTTCAATTCGTGCATTGGCTTCCAATGGTTTTGGTATGGTAGCGAAGCTCTTTCTTGGAGGGTGGGTAATGAATTGCAAAGAGGGATGCTCTGTCAAAAGTGTTCAAAGGCAAAATCGATGGCTCAACTTGATTTTTCTTATTTTTTTATTCATTTTATTTTTCGGTTAAGAGGATCGATCAAATTGAATAAATTTTGATTGTGAATTCGAATGATGAGTATACTGGGGGATTAAAGCACGAAATTGCTATTTTTTATTTGGTAGAAACGTATGGACCACCGAAATTGTACGGGGTTAAACCATAAAGGAACAGACAGCGTGTGTTTGAGTAGTATTTAAAGATCTGATTTTCAATGCGATTTTTTCCATTCCAGTCCGATCGCGATATTTATTAGGGAATTTAGCGCTATCGAGGCACGAGCCGTGAATCAAAATGACCTGGAATTAAACGATTCTCGTAAAACATACGGCACATATCGCGAAGCAAGAAGATAGAGAAGTTATTCGTCTATACTCGCGTTGCTGAACTTTCTCTTTGGGGAAAGCCGCGAGAAGAGGCCTCGATAAGTAATCCGAAATTAATCACTTCATTGATTTACATCGCAAGCTTATAGTGTGCGCGTGTACTCCAAAGAAGTCAGTGAAAAATATTGCACCTTTCACGTTCTCCACACAATTACGTGCATCAAACAAGGCATCCTACATCCAATAACACCGATGAATCGGTGAAAATTCAAAATTTCAAGCTTACATCCGATATTCGCGCGCTCGACCCAGTTACCTTGAATTCCCATATGCAACACACACACACGACGCTTTAGCGAAAGTAGAAATTTCACGGGGCGATTGGGCCCGCATACGCAAGTGGCGAGAAAAATTCGCGATGAACCGGATGAGATTGGAGGCCTATTGAGAAGCGGAGGAGAGCAGTGCGCTCGCCCTGATGCGCGGCCGAGATCGCGGCAAACCGATCCGGGATTCATGGGGGAGGCCTGACCAGAACGACTAACTGTTTCTCCGACGCGAGAAGGAGAGATGGGGGAAGAAGGTAGGGTTATTCGCACGTGTGGCGCTCTCTTTTCCGCACATGCCGGTTTGTTAAGCGTATGCGCGCCCGTCGACTCGATTAGAAGAAAGACCGAGAAAGGGGGGATCGTCCGTTTGAGGAAATGTTGGAAAGCTCGTTTCTTTGGAGGATTGCTCCTGATCCACTTAAGGACGTATTGATTTGCCTTAGCCGCGTATTTATGTACTCTTCGGCTCATCTCGATATACGTAGTTAGCTCGAGATTCAGAGAATAACGTACTTTCCAGGCTTAGAGAGTCTGTAACAGTTTGTCGAGGGCTCCCCCTCTTATCTCCAGCGCTGCAGCGAAACTCATGGCTCTTACGTGTACGTTGGAATACTCTCTGGCTCTTGCTAACAAGTTACAAGTCATGATTATGGATTAGTACACCTCGATGGATTTGGAAAATTTACGTAAGTTGCGCTCGCGCACGCGCGAAGATGCAAATGCTGCTGTACGCCGTGTAATATAGCCGAGGTGTTTTCTCCTTACCCCTCTCCCCCTTATTTAAAAGCTCGTGTTTAATTCACTCGTTCGCTTTCGGCCGGATTGTATATTCCTTATTTGAATAGTCGCGGCTGAATATTCCAGGGACGCTGGGCACCTTCGAAGCGTTAGCAGCGAATTGAATGATAATCAAATTCTACGGGATATTTCATTTAATTGAGCCCCCCTCCTTACCTTCCCATGTAATATTAAACGTGCTTACGTCGAGATGACGCGATAAAAGCGAACTGAACGTAATAGTTGAACCAACATTGTCAGAGTTAAACGAGCACATAGATTGACAAGCAATTACGAGGATATCTCCAATGATCAAGGTTATAGATCGTATCAACGCTGGGGGGGGGGGAGTACAAATCGGAAATGCTGTAGAGGGCTACCGCATCACGTTATAAATACAAGCGCGAACTAATCAAGCGGGAATTATGCAAAATTACGTCGCTAATCGGACTCTCTCGTATCATATACACCTGTCGCGATAAAATAATCCGCGCGGTCGTAATAAAATAATACAACGCATAAATTGAGCGCTCGGCTCGACGAACAAAAATAAATCGAATTATTGGAAAATGTTACGCAAGCTTATGTTATATATACGTATCTATACAATTAGTTTGGGCTACATTCGAATCCTCCGCGTTTCCGCGTGTTATGCAAGCGCAGCATTGCCGCTCTTGTAAACTCTTTTCGTTTGGAGGTCGAGGAGATTAATAACGGTCTTTGGGCAGTCGCATAGCATGTTCCCACGGCTGCGGGAGACCGCGCGGCAAGACCGGTAGGAGGAAAACGGTAAGAAGAGCAAAAAAAGGGATAAGGAAATAACGATAAAAAGAGAGGGAAAGAAGTAAGGAGGAGGAGAAGGTATAGATCCGACTGTTCTTCTACGCGCGTATATGTAACAATCGAATGCTAGAGGATCGGACGTCGGCTGTGTATATCCGTGGTTTTCTCCGAGACGCAGCCAGATGTTGAAATGCGCACTTGCGCCTCGTTTTTTTCTCGGCTTTTGCTCGGTTTTACATCGACCCGTAAAACAGTTATAATACGCACTGTTGTAAATCGCGTGTTCTCTTTCATTTTTTGCCGGTTTCGAATTATTAGCCGACGAGCGGGGTGGATATTGCGGCTTTTATTCCGGGTAAATTGAAAAAAACGAAAAAAAGAAAGAGAGAACGCCGCAACTGAACTCTATTATAAATGCAACTTATAGAGCGTGCGAGGGGCGGGGGAGGAAGGTCGAGAGCCGTTCTAACGTCAACGGTACGCTATAGTGTTTAAAGATAATTAGCCTCGACAAGATAGAGAGCGAGAGAGGAGCGTTAAAAGGCAAGTCGATCCTATGCGGTCCAGCGAGTTGCAAGAAACGGATAACGGCTAACGATCGAACGGTAGCCCGGGATCTTCGCGCGAAGAACGACTACGGCCTGACCTGTAGGCCACTTCACGCTGTACGCGCGCTTTGTTACGAAATGAACATTTATAACGAGAAAGAGGTTTTTTTTTTAAAAAAAGAGTGCGGAATATTGAGGATATAGACTGGATCCGCTTGGAGGGAAAAATGGGGACGAATAAAAAGGAGGGAAAAAGGAGGGGGTAATTTACGAAGACGCGCGCGGATAATGGGAAGAAAGGGGGGCAGCGGTGGAAATAGTCAAGCGTAAACCAAAGAAATAAAAAGCTCGCGGCTTTTGACCCGTCGATCAGCAGCGAAGAGAGAGAGGGAGTCTAAGCAGGCAACGCTTGAGTAGCTAAAGACGAACGAGCAGCCAGGCGACATTGACGAACTACGCAGGTGCTTTCCCGGAAAAGTTTGCTTCTCTCCCTTCTCTCGTTCCGCCACGGACATTTCCTGCAAATCCGATAGAATAGAACGCCATTCATTCGGCGTCGCGTGCGCGTTTGTATAACAGCACATGCGCGTATATAAGCGATTCGCTGGGATTCTTGCGTCAGGGGCGTCAATAGAATTGTCGCTCTCCGGCTATGGCGGATGTAAATTAATGGCGATTCCACGCATGTACGCATGTATCTGTATATGTGTGTACGCACCGTTGAACGACTGCTTGCAGAATCGGACGAACATTATCTTGCCCTTGCCTCCTCGTGACGCTCATTCCTGAAACAGAGAGAAGGTCGAGCGTTAAAGAGCCGTGTCGTTAAAGCTTTTCCCTTAGCTTACATTACGAATTGAGAAGCTTATTCCTCAGGAGAAGGAGAGGAATACGCGCTTATGCGTGTGCGTATATGTGTGCGCAGGTTACGCGCAGCTATGGGTATATACTTTCGCGGAGCGAAGGCCGCCTATAGGGTTGACCGATGAAAAACGATCAGCTGTCGTTGCCTATTAGTCAAGGGGCCACGCGTAATTATCGGCCAATGATTGCCAGGCTCTCCCTCTCCCTTCCCTCTCTCTCTCTCTCTCTCTCTCTTGGTATTAAAAGATGGACCCCCATAATTCAATGTCCTGTTAGCCGCTCTTTTTTCTCTCCCCCCGCGTTTAACTGTAATCTTGACGTGTATATCGGCTATGCCCGGGCCTCGACCTCCCCCCTCCCCCTCGCACCCTCTTCTTTACCTTCGCCATGATTCTTTTGACTCTTTCTTTTTTCGTCCGCTGTGCTTCTTTTTTTAGTGTATACCTGCGCCTCTCCACGAGAAGAGGCTTTTTATAACGAAGCGTATACATTTTTCTTTCCGACAAAGGAACGGTATCGGATTACGATTCCGTATACCAACGACAACATTGTACGCACGGAGTGAGGTGCTCTAAATTTTCGGAAATTTAATTACCGCACGCGGGTATATAAACGGACGAAAAAATTTATCGGTTGTTAGGGATTTCGAGTTGAAATAGTGCTTGTTGCGGTCACGTTGAAATTTCGGTTGATTATACAAAAAATAACAATTCGCTTCCTACTTTATTTTTTGTTGCCGTTGTAATTATTGATCCTTTATACAAATAAACATCGGCACTTTCGCCGTGTAAATCACTTCGGACCTTCAATAAT
Source organism: Anagyrus pseudococci (assembly GCA_030522585.1). Lineage (NCBI taxonomy): Eukaryota > Metazoa > Arthropoda > Insecta > Hymenoptera > Encyrtidae > Anagyrus > Anagyrus pseudococci. The sequence continues at coordinate 15,171 of JAPYYQ010000546.1, read as the reverse complement.
TAAAAAAAAGCAACGTTCACACACACAACTTATCGATCCACCGACTCGCCGCTCTCGAAGCGATAAATTTTAACGAAAACCGCGATTTTTTTTTATAAATAACCACATAAGCTCGGCAAAACCGATATATCGAGCTCGCGAGAGAGAAAAGGCGTGCTTCCATCACATCAGAAAACAAAAAAAAAAAAAAAAAAAAAAAAAAAAAAAAAAAAAAAAAAAAAAAAACAAAAAAAAAAAAAAAAAAAAAAAAAAAAAAAAAAATCCTGATACACACGTCTCGTAGACTCTCCCTTAAAAACTCCTACGCTCTCTCGCGCGCGAGATATAATCCGAGCGATTAAAAAGAAACCTAATTAACAAGAGGTCGAGAGAGAACTAGCCCCGAAAGGGGCGATATACGCAGGTTATCGGCGTAGTGGTATATCCAAGCAGAGCCTTCGTCCTTCCGCGGCTCTCTGCAAGAGCTGGGGGTATGATGCCCTCGCACCCGCGACCGTATAATTACGCGAGCACGCCTCTGCTCGATCAGCCTCGCCTACGCGTGCGTGTGCGCGCGAGAGAGCCGGGGCACCGAAGAAAATGACGGGGAGAGAGAGAGAGAAGGCGCGCACGCGAGAACACGTGGGGATCGTAGTGGGGGTGGTGGGGTGGGGTAGATAGGCTCGCTCGCTGGGATGATTTACGCCTTCGACGATTCACCCGCATTCCTACGGCTTTTATAGATCCACCGAGGCCTCATCCCTGCCCCTTCCCCCCTCTACCTTCTGGCGCCCTTTTTTCCGATTTTCTCGAAGCTCATGTAAGAACCGCGCGATACCGGACTATCATGTCATTTTTGAGAGCTCGGATGATCGTTTGCCTCTCCTTTCTTTCTTTCTTTTGTTTTTCTACGTTTTTTTTTGTTGCTTATACCCGACGTAATCAGCGAGATAGACATCTCGGAGCTTCTACTCTTATTGCCTAATCCGTCTTCGTTTCATATATACCTGTGGGAGAGCGCTCTTATTTCTCTTGTTCTCTGGTTATGTTAGACGCTTGGCTGGAAATGCAAGCGGCTGTTACTACTTAGGGCAATTAGATCGCCGGCAAATCGAATTGGTTCACACGCTATGCGATATTATACCTGTTTTAATGTTTTTTCCTTGAATCTACCGAGATTTATGTTACGCGAAAGAATAATAAAAATGGTAACGGAACGTTACTTTTATTTCTTTGGATATCATATCGAAATGTCAAATTCGAATAACCGCAATGTCGTCGTTTTTCCTCAATATCAAATCAGTCAAACTAATTGCAAGACATTTGTCTTCGCCTTAAATAGAAACTCAAATAGCTGCAAAGCAATAATTCCAGCTCGTAAATCCTACGCGGAATAATTGTCCACCGTTTCAGATTTCCGATAAACTCTTAACTTTTACCGAGTATATCCCCTGCACCTTTGAAAAAAACAAGTGAACCCCCCCCCCAAAAAAAAAGGTTGAATCAAGAAGAGCCAGAGAAAGGGGGGAAAAAAGAGTAAGAGGGACTAGCCATTTCTCGGTACATCAAGGCTACTCGGTCTGTAATAGCTCATAAAGCTCCAGAATTGCTCCGGAAAAAGGAAGGGGGGGGCAGTGTACACCGCGTGAGAGAGAAAGAAAGAGAGGAGGAGGGGCCGCTTGTTAAAGCGCGATAAAAGCCACAAGACACCGAGGCGCTTCGAGGAGAGAGAGAGAAGCGACGAAAAACCGGACGGCCCTCTTGGCAAGCTCGGACATCCGCTCTCCGCGTACAAATACCCGCATATACATAAGAGACGCGCAGGAGGGAGAGAGAGTTGGCAGCGGGAAAAACTGGTCCGACTTTTCAAGGTTTTTCCGTGGAAGAGCTGGACAAGCGCCGCGGGTGGGATACCGTCGCTCTCGTTTGCTTTTCTCTTCGCCATACAACTATGCAGATGGACGGATGTTTATTGTTTATTTGCCTGCGCGCGCCCGTGAGCAGACGTTCGAGAACTGTCCCCGGACTGTTTCTACCGCGGTGAACTTCGTCTGCCTCTCCTTTTTGATTTTTCTCTCTTTTTTTTTCAATTTTCATTTTTATCCCTATCTTTTTCTAATTACAGACAGCGTTGATACTATAAATGCATATTTCCATGCCGCTGTTAACGGTATCCAACGTCTGTTTCTTTTACCACCTTCGAGCGAAACAAAGAAGGCCAGCTGTAAATCCAGCGTTTCGCTGCTCAGACATGGCAAAAGACTCGCCGAGTTGCCAGAGGCATTAGCATGTCTAAAAAAGAAATAAAAAAAAAAATGGAGAGAGAATACAGGCTCATTCAATGATCGAGGCAATCGGTCGGCTTGCTGCGAGGAACGCGGAAACGCGCGGAGATTTTTCACCGCGAGAGGACCCTCCGCGCGCGCATACCAGAACGCTCTTTCGCAAATAATAAAATTCCCCTCCACACCGGCGTGTTATGCGCCTGCCCCCGACGTCTTATTTTTCTCCCGAGAGAGCGAGAGAGAGAGAGAGCGGAATAGCTACGCGTCTCGGTCTGGAGTGACGCCTCGCGAGGAAATTCTCACGGGGGGGCGGGGGGAGAGATAAGCCTCGGCGAGTAATTCTTTAGCTCTTCTGCTTCGTTTTTTCTTCTCTTCGCAGCTGTTTCGCGAAATGCGATGGGCAGGAAGCAGTTGCTTTGGCATTTGCTGCTCCGCACTGCGGCTTATCTCGCGAACCTGACGGGCGAAATGCTGGGCGCGGAAAGAAGCGGCCAGTGCTGTACTCGGATTTGTTTTCCCAGATCTCGCGCTTCTTTCGTCCGCTTTTCACTGTATACGTGCTTTGTGGGGCTATATAGTTTTTTTAGCTCTGATAATTTGAAACGCAAAAGGAAACGAGCTTAAAAATAAAAACGCCAACTCTCGGCGCACGTATGTAAATGACGACGCTTCGATGTTTGCTATTCAAATTGAACGGTAAGCGTGAAATTCCGCGTGTATTGGGGGGGGGGGAGGTTAACATTGACTCAATGTTCGAGATAACACGAAATTTGTACACAGGAAATCAAGGCGTTTACCATTTCTCAATCTTCCGTACAATTTCGTTTTATTTATAAATATGATTGATAGCGAGTAGCGTTATACGCATTAACATTCGTAATCGTAAGTATACGAGCTCTTCTTAAGAACGTACTGCCAACCAGCTGTGACATTTAAAGAGCAGCGTATAAGCTTTATATCCTCGTCTTGCTAAGATTCTCGTAAACATATCTTGCGATTATCTTTTTAGCGAAATTAATCAATTTCAGCACTAGATTACCATATCCATCTCAAAAGCCTAAACATTCGTTTATATTATACAACAACAATCGCTACCAACAAATTTTAATAAAAATTGCCGAGCTATAAAAAGCTCGAACTTCTCGCTCGTCAAAGCTCATTACTCGGGGCGTATTCACCACAAGTCGCGGATATATTCGGATGGTATACGAAAGATTATTTATCGAAGCGAGATGTTTGTCCCAAAGGCCGTCGGAAGAAATAAAGCCGGGCGAGCGGGGATCGCATATTTGAAAGTCGACAATCGTCGAAGGTGATCGAGTTGAAGGTGGCGTCCGCGCGCGCCTCGCGGGGGGGGGGGGGGGGGGGGGGGGGGGGGAGATATGGGGGCCTGTGTGTTGTATCCAGCGATGCGTCACGCTACGTAAGCATGCGAATAAGCAAGAGTATCGAATATCTCCCTCGGTCAAGTCAACGGCCCAGACGCGCGTCGCCGGTTTTATGTATGTATGTATACGCGTGTGTGCAGAAAAAGAGAGAGAGAGAGAGACGATATCCTTCTCTCTCAAGCAACGCTCTGCTGCTGCTGCGCCCTTGCATTACACGTACGTGTACACGCGTAAAAATACGCGAGACGACATTTGTTTTCGGCCGACGAGCAAAAAGTCGCCATATATACACCCCGCGCCCGCTCGACAAGCCTACAAATAAGCTTTTCGGGCCGATACACCGCCGCCACCCATCGTCCTTCTTTCGTCTTTTCTCTTCTGCTGCACTTCACCTTGTGAATTACTGCGCGCTTCGATAATATTTTAATTGCGTGTCCCTCTCTTACTCGCTTCTCGTAAAAGGAGAGAGAGAGAGAGAGAAAAAAGAGCATGCTCTTTTACCGAGACGATTAACATGCCCGAGATATGTGTTAAAAGAAGCGTTTTAACGTGTTCGCTCTCTCGTTGACGATCGCGCGCCCAGCTTCTAATAAAATAATACGGATTTTATTTATTCAACCATTTCTTCCTTTTTTTTTGTTCGTCTCGACGCTTGTACAAATTGCCGGGCTGTAAAAGTATCGTTATGCAGTTACCGAGATCTCTCTCTCTCTCTCTCTCTCTCTCTCTCTCTCTCTCTCTCTCTCTCTCTCTCGAAATTCGAGCGCGTGTAAATAGTTTAAACAAGTTGCCGGGCGTAAATTTCGTTTTTAACATTAATCGCTCGTTTAATACCTCGTAACAACCAGCGCGCCATTTAAATCTCTGCGGAAAAACCGAGACATCAAAACCTCCAACGATTTTGCAAATCTGATTTCGGCAAAGCATTTCTCAATTTATCACACTTTTCTCTCTCTCGCTCTCTTTAATTTTCTCGACTTAAAGGAAAATAAAAGAAAATAAAGCTCAAGCCTGGCAATAAAAGCAGTTCATTTAAAGCCCAGCTAATTCATCGAGCAAGAGAGTGCGCTGAGTCTGGAGAGCAGTAGCATCAGCCTCACGAGGAGGAGAAGTAGCAGCGGAGAGAGAGAGAGAAGTCGGACAATCGCGAAAGAAGTCTTAGGCTCTTCTCTCGGTCGGCCATTAGTCTTCATTAAGCGGAAGCGCCGATAAATCCCTGTCACCAGGCCAGCGCAGCCCCGCGAATCCGGGCCTCCCGTCAAAACGCGCCTCGAAGGAGAGAAAGAGAAGAGAGCCTATGCCTAGAGGGCTACGCGCGGAGCCCAGGGCGTCATATCCGCGATCGGTGTGCTACCGGTAAAGGGGGAGTTAACCGAGGAGGGGGGCACACTTCCCACGGCAGTCGTGAGAAAGGTACGGGATGCACCTGCGCTCGTTACACCAACAGAGGCGTCGTCGCTGCTTCTGCTGTATAGCGAGAGAGGAGAGCAGAGCCACCATCGCGACTCTCTCCTACTCCTACTCCCGGCAGCTGTCGGATCGCGATCGCCGATAGCCCATTGGAAATATGGGCGCGGGCGGAACGCGCGTGCGCGACCACTGTGTGTCTCTCCGCCACTTGTTAGTCCGAACTGTACGCCTCCCCCCCACCCCCACCCGCGTGACATTGCAAACCGAGAGAGACTCCCCCGCTGCTCATGTATGTATACCTGTTGACGCTCTCTCTCTCGGGGGAATCTGCTTTTATTTATTGGCCGCGTTTCGGGAGAAGCTGTCGCTCGAGCTCTGTAGCATGGAAGAAGCGCTTTTTTTCTGGCGAGCGGAGTTCCGCGGTGATACAGGAATCGACGCGGCTTTCTCAGTAGTAACAGACGAGTCGCGCCGGACTTCTTACATTCTAATGGACGTTTGTGATTAGCTCGAGGTGGTTTTAAGGGCGTGGTAATGGAGAATTTGTTGGCGGCAGGGGGAGATTACCCGAGGATTTATGGCAGCCGATGAAACTGTGCCGGAGACTTTATTAATCCAAGACGAGGCTAGTGGGGGGGGGCGGGGGGAGATATCGTCCAATGCACGCTCGAAAATGAACTAGGGAGAGTTAGCATATAAGAGCTGGATGAACGGTTACAATGTCTACTCTGGATAGGCCGGTAATGAAAATCGATATCAATTTATGATTATTCCAGGCGCGCTTATATACTTTGGAATTTGCAATCGTAATCGGCGGAAGCTGAAGATAAAGTTTATTAGGCTCTAAATAATCATTTATGATCGACGAACTGCTCGCGAAATTTCCCCCCCCCCCCAGCTGCGTATCCGTAATGGAGATTTTTTTTTCATTTTATTTGCTTATTTTTTCTTATAATTTTCATCCCCGGGAAGTTACTAGCTGTAAATGTTGGAGATAAGTATCTTTATGCTCCGAGAGCTTTTTCGAGTTTTACACTGTATATATAATTAAGCGAGCAAGAGCCCCGCTAAAAATATCGTCGACGTCGAAAAGATAAAAAAGCGCTCGAAATCGGAGGGGAAAATAGAAAATCGATTGATATACAAGCTCCGGGGAGTATGAGTTTTCTAATCGGCCTCGGCAATCGAGCCTCGGGAGTACTTCCTTATACGCGAAATAACGCTTTCGTCGCGATAGCGCGAGAGAGAGAATATAGTCATTAAGACCGGCGTCTATCAAGCCGAGGCCGTCGTCTATTCGCCTCATTAACTTTAACATGCGCCTCCTCGAGCACTTAATAACACCACGCGCAATTTCATCTACTTAGCACGTTGCGGCAGCGGCGGGCAAACAAAAATCGGCGCTTCGTTACGGGATGAAAAAGAAAACAAATTTCGACGTGTATAGCTGAAGGAATAATAGCGGCAGAAGGAGAAGTCGTTAATTTCATAAAACCGAAAGAGAGGGATTGGCGCTCGTTACCGGATACGCGCCGATACGTCAGCGAAATTAAATCATTCCCAAGTGCAAACAACGCCCCCCCCCCCTCCCATGCGCATTACAGCCTGGGAGACAAGCGAAAAGAAAGGAAAATAATGGGAAAAGAGCGGTAGAGGAAGAGAGGGGAGGGAGGTATGCGCTCTCGACGTGAAAAAGAGGAGATCCGCTCTCTCTGTGTCGGGTGGGTAATTGAGAGCCGCGCCGATAAACGGCTTATCGCCGGCGCCGATGACGATTAGCAAATGGCCGGAGAAAGAGAGAGAGAGGGTAGCAACGAGAGCAAGCTGCTTCCCCGGTGGGCGTGACTACTTCCGCTCCGACTTTTTTCGCGGCTCTTCTATACTCACCGATCGGTTCGTGTACTCCTTATAGCCGACTTTTCGCTTTTTTTTTATACTTTTTTTATTTTCAAGTTAATTTTTGCTAGGGTGGATTTCCGTTGATGGGCGCTGTTGGTATATAAAAATTAAACGGGCAGGGCAAAAATTTAAATCGACGCAAATGAAGAAACGCGAAAGACGAGCTTATCTCTATTCCGGACCAATTAGAAATGATATATTACGTAACGAAACTTTTTTTTATTTCTGTCCCACAACTTAACCGTAGTCAGAGGGCGGATTCTTAGACCCTCAACGCGAGAAATTCAATTCTGTTGGGAAGTTCGTAATAAAGCGGTAGCGGTCAAACACTCGTTATCGATCATCCGAATAACAACCCGGTTATTATCAGCGAAGGCGGCTGAACAAGTGAGTGTGTGTGGAAGGGCAGCGATTTCTCGGAGAGCGCGCGTCTTAATAGTCCTGCCCCGGAGAGTCTTTCCCACAGCTGCTGCCGAGGAGTAGAAGCGCGGCCGAACTAGCCGAACATCAAAGTGAACTGCCAATCTAAGCGTGTTATCGCAATTGCGTTGCCTACCCCACTCGATCCCTTACCCCTTTTTCTCGGGTATACGTATTCTCGAGAAGGCAGGAGAACGAAAGAGAGAGAGAGAGAGAGAGAGAGAGAAAAAAGAGGGAAATCGTTCGAGGCGAACGCGCTATCGCGATGGGCGACCGGATAAATTTCCGTTAGATCCGCTGCTGCTGCTGCCGAGACTACCCATACACGTGCGCGAGGGTGAAATTATAAGGATAACGGAATGCCCTCGCAGGATTGAGATGATTTTACTTTCTTTTTGGCCAAAGTATATAGGCGGCTTTTGCCAAGCTTCTCCCCCTCTGTACTGATAAGATGTTGATCTTTTTCAAATGCTGTACTATATATAGATTGCCGTAATTATTTATGCAGGTATATATTTTGAGCTTCGGTTTTTCCTGGATTTGTTTTTTCGGGGAAAAAATAATGAAGGCAGGATGAAAATTATAAGCGGTGAATCACTCGCGATTTTGACTAATACGTTTCATAAAGCGACCTGTATGCGTACCTGTTTTTGAAATAAATGAGAACGAGATATCTGCTCGAATTACGAAAAATATGGAAAATAAAGTGTGCGAAGACGGGGAGAGAGAGAGAGAAGCGAAGGCCAAGCAGTTAATTATCGATTACTATCGAAGGTCGCGAGAAAAAGAGAGAGAGAGAGAGTGAAATGAATAATTCGAGGCTCGTATATCCGAGAGAGAGAGAGAGAGGAGAGGCAGTAGCGGCGACCCAAATATCGATCGATAAAAAAGCGAAATCGCCAGCGATAATCCGCGGAAATTCGCGCGTGAGAGCTCACATGCATGCTCTCCTCCTCCTCCTCCTCGTACCGCGTCCGTGCTCATAAATTCGCCATGCTCGAACCCGAAATTCTGGTTTCTCTTTCTTCCTCTCCCACTTCTCCTCCTCCTCCTTTTTTTTCACCATCCGCGAGAGAAATGATCGCAAATCGCTTCATTTGAACGGGCACAGCGACAAACGCGTGGGCATCAGTAGAGAGAGAGGGAGCAGGGCCGGTCCTGCCGAAAATGGGTTGAAGGGAAAAACGAAAGTATATACATATACACGTATATATAGATATGAACGCGTGGCCGCGAGTGAGATCGGACGCCGGAGATAATCGGATGGGGGGAGGCCGCTGGGATATACGGGAGAGATCTCTCGCTCGCGCCATCGGTAATTAAAGAGGCGTGATTTAGTTAGGTATGGCTTATTATCGGTAATCGCACTTTTAATTTGCCCATATCGGCCGTCTGTTATATTTTCACCGGCAATCGATATATGTACCCCTCTCCTCTACGTACACACGCGCGCGCTTATGCTCGTGCAAACATACGCGCGCTCGATTTGCCTCGAATAAAATCGTCGGCTTGGCGCGCACTTGCCTCTCTTATGTAAATGTTTAGAAAGTTTTCCCGAGCCATTTATCGTTTCGCCTCCATTATCCGCATTAAACACCGGCTATCTTCTCGTTTCTTTTTTTTTCCATTCTAATCCTCGCGCGCGCGGTTCTATTAACGCTGCATACCATAATCAGACCCCGAAAACAAGTTTCTCGATACAAAACCTCTATAAACCGGGCAGACTGCAATTTAAACATCGACTTGAATAATCCGACTCGCGAACGAAACGAAAAACAAAAAAACGTTTAGAAATAGAAAAAAGAAAAAGAAACAAGCACGCTATCCATTAATGGAAATTTCAATTAACACGAGAGAGAGAGAGGTATATTCCCCAGCCGGCTATGATATCCCTCGGCGGCAATATCGCAATTAGAACAGTATAAAAGCAGACCCCCTCGTTCTCGCTCGGATACAAAAAACTCGCATCGCACATCGCGCAATCCACGAACGTCGTTGTCGTTCACAACTTACACGCGTTGCAAAACGCGCACTCTCAATCCACATATATCCCCCGTTGGCGCAAACCCACAGAGGATCCGTCTAATTGATTTTTTTCCCTTCCCTCTCCACCACCGCCAATCTCCCTGGCCTCAAAACTGTCGAGATCGGTATTAATCGGCCAACGGAGAAAGTTAGGTGGGGTGGGGGGGGGGGGGTAGGGGGGTAGAGTAACGTAATGCGCGTGCCGGCCGTGCCTGGGTGTAGGGCAATTAGGACGCTCGGCTCGTCGCCCGCTGATTTATCGGGCCTCTCACGCGCGCGCGCCTGATCGCCCGGCTTCTCTCGCAGCCGAGAGAGAATGAGATCGACGCCTACGGGGCCTTCATTTTTCGCCTCGTCTTCCTTCCTCCCTTCTTATTCTCAGCAGGGCGGTCTCGAATTCTCTCGTGTCTCGAAAATGTCAAGCCTCTATCCACGGCGGCGACGACGACGCGTACGTATTAATTCTAAGCGCACGTCCATGTCTTTCAATTAAAGTCCACAGGCTGGTAAGAGGGAAGGTAGTTACGCAGGCTCGTCCTTGTACGCCTCCGTTAAATCGCTACTATTCAAGCCGAACCGAATGATAAACGCGCTCTTAGGCTTATTTATGTGTGCGGGGAAGAAGCAGCATACAGCGTTGTACGCGCGCGCGCGTTGTACTCGGGGGGGTGATGGAGCGCGGTAGGTGGGTATAGGTTGCGGGAAAAGCCGCGGGATTTAGCAAAAACACGCGTACATGCATTCCTCGTCGCTGCTCGACACGCGGGGGCATACTGGGTCTCTCGCCGCTACGACGGGCCGCGTCCTGCTGCCAAGCGCGAGAAGGGAGGAAGGACTAGACAAAGAGGGAAGGCTATTGCAAAGAATTGCGCCGCGGCATTTCGCTGCCGCTGTGCGCGGGAGGCTTGAAAGAGCCCCGCGCGTATACTCCTCGTCTGCTCTTTCTACTCTCTCCCTCTCTTTTTCTCTATATGTGCGCGCCTATGCGCAGTCATGCAACGTCCCGCGGCTCGCAAGCTCCCGGGCATGACAATGGGGGCCCACAGTATATACGTATATAGCGAGGGGGGGCCCTCGTGCCGAGAGAGAGACTCTCCTTTGCCTCTGGTGTATATATGCGAAAGCCGACGGCGGCGGCGCTGCAACAGCAGTAGTAGCGGCATCTCCTTCGGCCCACAGTAGCCCCTCTCCGCGAGAGCTCGCGCCGCGCGCTCACCTCCAGCCGAGGAGAATGAGACAAAAGGATACGTACACCGAGATAGAGAAAGAGCAGCCAAGGAGAGAGAAAGAGAGAGAGAGAGAGAGAGAGAGAGAGAGAGAGAGAGAGAGAGAGAAGCAGAAGAGCGGGAGGGAAAAAGGGAAGCGAGGTAGCGAGTCACGCTCTCGCGTCATCACGAGCTCTCCGCTACCGGCATATTTGCGCGAGCATCGAGAAGCTCGCAGCTCTTTCTCTCTCACTCTGCTTACTCGAGAAGCAAAAGAGAAAGAGAGAGAGAGAGGGTATAGAAGGAGGCGAGGGAAGAAAGGGGAAGAGGATGCACGACGAACAGTCCTCAAAGGCCCTTCTCTCCCTCCTACTTTTCCGACTCCTCTGCATCCTCTCTGTCTCCGTCTCTTTCTCTCTCTTAGTGGCTTGTTCGTTGAAGCCCACCGGTTTGTTTCGCATTCTGCGCGCCGGTATAATTGGATCGGAGAAGGCTGCGTGTCCAGGCGATCCGACTTCCTAGGGGCCTACGCAGTCGGATCGGGCAAGCCTGTGTCCAGCTGATCCGTCCTACTAGGCTTAATTTTGTTTCCTTCGCTTCGGGGAAGGCTGCGTCTCCGACTTCCTAGGCCCTACTTGTGCGTTCTCTATAGGTGACGATAATGCATTGACACCGAGATTTGATGGAGTGAGGTTTTTTTTTTCTGAATATCCACAGGGATCTTCTTATCTCGTTTAACGATTATAACGATATAAGGAAAGGCATCCACTGTAATAACTGTTATCATCGAATTCCAACCTTGCGAAATGCATACCGGCAGAGAGATCATATATATTGAACAAAAGCACGTCGCGACTGATGGAAAATGTTATCCGGGTAAATCGGGATTAAAGCGTCGATAAATAACGACAGGGGACAACAAAGAGATTCAAAGAAATTAACAATACAGGAGGATTATCCGAATAATTTCTACAAGTCGCGATGAGAAGAAAAGGAGAGTATCGTAACGGTAAACTCCGAATTACAGAGAAGAGAGACAGAGCCGTGGCGTCGTCTTGTAAACAGCGAGCATAAATCAAATCGGCAGGAGTGCGCGCGCTACTCCCTGCGGAGCGTTAAGCTGCTCGTCCCGAGGCCTCTTAAAAGCATTCTTAGTCCGGCGACAAGCGCCACACACACACATATACTAACCATTTCTTTCTCCACCCTCGGAACATCCTCTTGACAATATCGACACCTCATTTCTCAAATCCTCCCTCTTCCGTCTCTTTTACGGCACTATAAAGTCAACGTTAGTTATGCGTATTTTTATTTACAAAATACGTAACGATGAAAAATAAAAGTTTCATGTTTTATCGAATTCCGATTGAGCGAAAGGTTAAAGAATAAAGAAGAGCGTACACAGAAATTGAAAAGCAAGAAAAGAGCCTCATTCGGAGCATACAGTGTATTCTCCGAAATTATTTAATTATGAGTCTTTTTACCTGCTAGAAATGCAAAGAATAAAAATAGAAATGGAATGCATACTACTTACAAAAAATAGCTAAAACTCAATCTCATTTGAAACATTCCATCTAACTTTTAGCATACGTAGATGACTCTTGACTTCTTGGTAACCTGATGTATACAAATTGTATTAACGGAAATTAAATAAGTGGCGTAAGAGTGAAAGTACGTGTGCGTCTAAAAATTGTATTGACGTATTGTGACGTTTCTGTACCACATGTGGCGAACGGGTGTTACACTTTCGATATCTATGTTTTGACGACAATCAATTATAAAAGTCAATGTTTTCTTTTACCGTAAACCGTATTTGCAATCATTTGATTATTTTGAAAAGTATGTACAGTCCAAATCGCACTATAGTTAATGAAAATTTGGTAAAAATAACGTTATCGGAAATGACGATAATTTTTAAATGCAAACTTCCGGCAAAGCATGTAATTAACTGACAAAAAAGAAACATGTTGTTTTTTCACTTTTCTTACGTACTTTATTATGCAATTAATTTTCGCAACTTTTGTGATACAATAACAACGATGGGACTATAAAACTCAAGCTTTTATCGCTCCGATTATTGTCATCAGTTCGGGGTTGTTACAGTTCGTTTTAGCATAAACTCGAGAATGTACTGTAAAAAATTTTTGCTCTCTCTTGCTGTTCTTCTGGCAGCAGACCATGGTAAGTATAACCGTTAAACACACCAACTTATTACTTAATTATTAAATAGTAATTATTCGTTAAAACTCGTGCAAAAAGAACAGTCAAATAATTATCACATTTTTCTATTCCAGTCGCTTCTCTGCCAAGGAAAAAGATCGTCGGCGGGGACTTAGTGTCCATATCAGACGTTCCCTACTCGGCGTCCATCCAGGTCTACGACCAACACATTTGTACAGGTGCATTCATTAAATCTAACATTGTGCTAACCGCCGGTCACTGTGTTTTCGGAAAAGGCAATACTCCTATGATATATGACTACAAGGTTGTGAGTGACCGGACTAATTTAAAAGATAAAAAAGTTGGCCAACAAGCTGATGTTAAGAAGATTTACGTGCACAAGCGTTACCATTACTCCGAAAAACCGTATCTCACCGTTGACAATGACATTGCTGTGTTTATGGTAAAGATATTGATTGCGTATTGGTAATTTAGAGACTTTAACATTTTTCTACATCTCGGTTTTATTTTGCAGTTGGATTCAGACATCTCGGAAAATACTCTCGAGTTACCGGAAGAGAACGAATCCTTCATTGGCAAAGATACAAGCATAGCTGGCTGGGGCAGGTTTGATCCACAAATGAATCCTGATGGTCAATTAAGATATTTGGAAATCGATGTTTTAAATAAGAATTCCGAGCCATACTGTAGTCGTACTGAAACGCCTACAATTTGCGTCCGAGCCAAGAACGCTTTTGACAAAGTCCAAGGAACTTGTCAAGTAAGTTTTTTTTTCTATTTTTTTGGTAATTTAGAACCTCAACTGCTTAAAAACTATCATTGAGCTGACTTCAATGATATTATTATTGAAAATTAGTTTTTTGAGATTAACTTTTTAACGTAAAAGTTTTTAAGCCTCATGAAATCAAAAAATTACAGATAACTCTTATTTTCGCAGGGTGACAGTGGTGGTGTGCTCCAATCTGAGAACAAAGCCGTTGGCATCGTAAGTTATGGGGCGTGCAACGATGGATCTACACCATCAACTTTTACAGAAGTCGCAGGATTCGTGCCATTCATTAAAGGAATCTTATCGGGCGAGCCAACTTCCGACGCTAAAGCCATAGATCTATAGAAATGATCACGGGAACACCCCAAAACCGCCCGACGAATTATCATATAAGATACTAAATACTCATTAGTCTTGTAAATAACGATATTTAATAAATAATAAATAAAACTTCCGACTGCATAAAAATTTGAGTTTTTGTATGAACCGTAAATAATATTCTAATTAATCATAGATGAGTTTGACACTCGTACAGAGGTATTTCATTGAAATCTAGTTCGATGCGCAAAAAATTATGGAAAACAATAAAAGAAGTCTGACTGAGGAGGAGATAAGAGAAGAGGGCCAGTAACAAGGGGAGTTTAAATTTAAACGATAGTGATGGGTGGAAATGATGAAAAGATTGGCAATAATTTTTTTCGGCGTCGTTTAAGGTCAAAAGCCTCGTTATCGCACTGTAAAAAGCTACTTCGAAATAATTTTATCATCGACTCGAAATCAATCTAACTAACAATATGCATAATCATAAGGGGAAATGATAAGAATCTGTTTTGAACATCATACGTATAAAGTGCGTTTCAGAATTGGCTGACGTACATAAACTAAATCGGCAAAAATGCGCGCGCTATTGTCTGTGGAGCATTAGGCTGTTCGTTTAGAGGCCTCTCAACGGTATTTTTAGTCCGGTGACAAGCGCCACAGAAACATACTAATCATTTCTTTCTTTACCCGCGGAACACCTTTTTGACTATATGGACACCTTATTTCTCATATTCCCCATCTTCCGTCTCTTTTACGGTACAATAACATCAACGTTACTTATTCGTATTTTTTTTGTAAAATACACAACGAAGAAAAATGAAAAATTCAAATTCTGAATGATCAAAAGGTTAAAAAATAAAGAAGAGCATGTACAGAAATTGTAAGACTTGAAAAGGTCCTCATTCGCAGCACGCATTGTATTCTCAAAAATTATACTAAAAAAAATATAGTCAAGTCAATTAAACTTTAGGGGAGGACGGGGCGAGTCGGACGATTTTTTACTTTTTAATTAATTTACAAAAATCTATTAGTTAAAATTTTTGAAAAAATACCATTAGTTACTGATCCAGATCCAGAGTATATACTAAATTTTTCCTGACCTCAAAAAAAATTTTTTCATAACAATCTTTTACGGTCGACTCGCCCCAAGGGTGGGGTGAGTGTGCCAACCACGTGGGGCGAGTCACAGCGGGGTGATAAATATTTTAAAATTTATAAAGCAATATATATTTATCAAATAGATGTGTTTGAAAGAGATCTCCAATAATTTTTATGTGGAAAACAGAAAA
>JAPYYQ010000545.1:0-65764 GCA_030522585.1 Anagyrus pseudococci | reverse complement strand
TTACGAATTTTTTCTCTTATTCCTTTTTTTTTTTTTTTTAATACTCCCTAAGTGAGTGGTTGGTTAGTTCGAGAAATGCTCGTTTCGAAATTATAATGAAACAAGGTCGCTTTAGCCAAACGCCCGGCGAAACAAGACGCTTCTTTCCTTCTCTTTACGCCAACGACTTAAGCAGCTTTTTCTTTTCCCCCTTTTTTCCTCCTCCCGCTGAACTCTCATTCATTAGTTTTACCCGAATGTCTCCCTCTCGGTTTTTTTTCTTTTCAACTTTCGTCGCTCAAATAAAAAGTTCGAAACACGAAATGTTCCGCGAAAGGGAGAAAAGTAAAGGTGACTTGTTCTTCCGACGTTGTAACGTCGCTATAATTAAATATAAAAACTTTTCCCTCTCCTTTTTTTCTTGAAAATTGTGGAGATACTTTTTCATTGTTTCTCAAAAATTTTCCGCAAAAGTTGCAAATTCAATATAATAAAGTATGTCGTGAACCGGGCCAAAGTGGTGGCGATAATTAAAATTTAATTCGCATTATCTAACGCCTAAACGCGAAACTTGATACAACGAGAAATTAGAGTAATTACTGCTTTGATCCGTGGCAGTGTTAAGCTCCGGCAGGGGGCGGGAGAGAATTCTAAAGCTTTTCAGCTTTGATCCGTCAAAGGTCGGCACTGTATACCTTTCCGTATTAATTACATTAAAACATACATCGTCTAATTGTGTAGTTTGCCAATCTAGAAGAAAACCGAGCCTATTAATACAGCCTGGATCAATAAGAAAAAAGAATGTTGATCTCAAAAAGGATCAAATCCAAAGCAGCATAAGTCACTGGCTGTTCTAAACACATTAAGCCACACGCCACAGGATGAAAAGTAGATAATAGCCGGAGAGCCAGTAGTTCTCCTGGAAAATTTATAAAGTAGTCCCCCCTGGTAAACGCATAACGCAAACGGCAAAAGCTCAATTCTGCCTATCTCCCGTTGCATTTGCAGATTTGTACTATTATCATTAGCCTGCAAATGCGGCGCCGGTACAGCGCGCGCGCATAACTTTACTGTCAGCTACCTCCTCTTCCTCCCCCCTCCCCGCCATCCTCGCATTAGCGGAGCATAATACTCAGCGATCCGGCATCCAGTTACGATTACATTACCGCATTATTTGTGTTGTCTGCTTAATAAGCACGACATTATAACCGTATATATGTTCGCAACACCGACAGCTCTACACAGAACTGTGTACATGTATAAACAGCATGAAAGTCAGAGCTTGGCCTTAGCCGTTCGAGACCGTCCTTTACGCTCGAGAGCGAGAGGGAGAAACAAGTGGCCGGCTGGATAGAGAGCTCTTCCTCGAGCGCGCGATAAGCACGAGAGGATCCCCCGATTTTGGAAAACATTTATCTGGACTGCGGAATCGGCAGGAAACTCTCTCTCTCTCTCCTGGCGGCCCCGCCAAGATAAACCCAGAGAGCCCCTCCTGAATGGGAGAGAAGAGGGTTCGGGCCGGTTAAGCTGTCTTATCCACTGGAATTTAGGCAAATTTCATTTGTCTCGTTTGCCACGCGAACGTTATTGCTTTCTCTCTCGGACCTCTCCTCGGCCATCCAACACACGCGGTTAAACTTTACGTCGACTGTCGGCTCTCTCTCGAGTGTCCGGCTCTCTCTCTCGTTTAGCATCCGCAGAGCTTTCTATATATTTTACACTTTTTACGCCTCTACGTCGGGACCGAGCGCGCGCGTGCCAAAAAGTTTTCGGCTCATCGAGTTTACGAGCGAAATTTAACCGGGCGAGAGGTTTATCGTGAAAAAAAAATAAGGAAAAAAAAGAGAAAAAAAAGGAACAACGGATATATTTATATCGGTGAATATTCGAAAGACCGTTCGTAATCCAAGGTACAGGAGGACTGGCCATTATCCCTCCGTTGTCAGTTCGGCTCCTCCTTATAATCGCTTCTCGCAAGCCTCGACACTGTCTCTCCCTCTCTCTCTCTCTTGGACTCTCGTGTATAACCGCGTTAGCTTGGGTCCAGAGGCTTCTTGGCTATATAACTCGATCGGTCTGCTCTATACATGGCGCTGAAAGCCAAGCCAAATATGCTTGGGCACGCGCGCATCCCCTCTCCACCTCTCCCTCTCTCTCTCTCATCCACTCTCCTCAATCAACTCGAAATTGCGTGCGAGAGCTGCGGAAATTACGGAGCTCGACTTCTGGGCTTCAGGGGGTGAGTCCGTTGGTCGTTCTAGGCACAGGCCCAATTGACGGCTAGAGTTTGGCTGGAGAGCTCGAGGATGCATCGATTTCAGTATACCTACGCCTCGAGCCAGAGGATACCTCCTGCTCGTCTGTGCCTGTGAAATGCGCGGAGATGAAGATCGAGTTATTTTGCTACTGGAAAGATGATGTACGGCTCGCGCGCGACGATTATATTAGCCTCCTAATGGTGCTTCGGTTAATGTTTCGCCTGTTAGTTATACTTTGCTAATAATCTCGCGGTTTGGCTGGTGCGCATTTTAAAGAAACAAAAGCAAAAAGAGAAGCCAGATTAGCTGGGAAATCATGTGGGAGTTATAGCCGGTGGGGGGAAGAGTTTGAAAATGGGCTAATTATTATGAATGACACTTTTACGTAATTGACTAATATGCATTCCGGCTATTTGTCAAGCCGAAACTAGACGCGCGTATTTACTCCGCTGTAGCTCTTCATTACGAGCTGTGTAGCGTTATGTAATCATTATCAGTGAGCCCGCGCTTATCTTGATCAACCAGCCCGGAATAATGCCATGATTTTGGGATTGAATTATTATCGTGGACGCGAACGTTTCAACGTTTCGACCGAAAAAATATTCAATTTCGATGCGGTATATCGTATTATTATTATCACATGAAAAAGGCACATTTGATGTTATAACTTTACACAAAAGCGATAAAAATTTGCAAATTTTCTTTCTTTTTTATATCCGATTGTCGATTGATAATTTAATGACCGTTTCAACGCAAAATTTCCACAACAAACGTAAATTTTCATGATAAAAAAAATAATAAAAAAACGCCGTATCAATGGATTTATCATGCTAGAATCTCAATCATCTCGACCCTACAAAGTTTCATATTTCAATGCAAATAATCCCATATCCGTTACATAAAGTTAAATAAAAAAAAAACCCAAAGCGAGCGTCAATGAAAATTTTCAAGAGCATTAAACCTACCTCAATCCGCCTCGTTACCGCGCATTAACGATATTTACTCAAAAAAAAAGAACGTAATCCCGCACATATCAACATTTTCAACTCTCCAAAGCAAACGCCGCTTTTCAAACAGCCGCGCCGAATATCCAAACGAGCTTTTTCACCCATAGCCCACCCAAACACGCCATAATTTCACGCGTTCCCTCGAAAACGCTCTCTGGAGACAAAGAGATTCCAATGCTTCGAACACAGCTGGAAGACCCAAGGGTGTAAGCTCACCTCGATCTTTCCCTTTCGTGTTCCAGGTGGACGTAACGGAGCTCTGCCCATCGGCCAGTGTGCTCGCCCAGCAGCTAACCCACATCGAGCTCGAGCGGCTCTCCTACATCGGCCCCGAGGAATTTGTCCAGGCGTTCGCTAAGGTGAGTTGTTGCTCGATCGTTTCTCTCTTGCCATATATTGCTGATTTTTCGGTTTCTCTGCGGGCTATAAATTCGACTGGCACGCACTCCGGACACGTGTTTTATGCCCTCTTGAAATCGACTTTTAATGAACGCGCCCCTGCTTTTACGGCTTGCCTTTATAGTACTTCTAAACAGTGCGCAGTCGACCGTATCGACGACAAATTATACAGTGTGTGTTGTAATTGTTTACGTTGAATTTTGATTGACAGGAGTCGCCGCATTTGGAGACGTCGTTCAAAGACATGAAGAAAACTCGGAATCTCGAATCTTACGTGCAGTGGTTCAACAGGCTCAGCTACTTCGTAGCAACTGAAGTTTGTAAGGTATGTCGGCCGGGAGAAAACCTCACGATTCGATTTTCGTAAAATTCGTTAACCATATGCTTCTCTCTTTTGTTAATGTCACAGCACGCGAAGAAGAAGCAACGAGTTCGGGTCGTCGAGTACTGGATCGAGACAGCCCGAGAGTGCTTGACAATTGGTAACTTCAACTCGCTGATGGCGATCATCGCTGGACTGAACATGTCGCCGATATCCCGATTGAAGAAGACCGTGAGTTGAATTTTGCAACGGTTGTATTTTTATTAATATCAGCCTACTCGCCTACTCGATTATCATTTATTAAAATTGTAGAGAATTCATATTTTACGTGTCATGTATATGCACATTCACGATTTAATTAGTCTGCACTTAAAATAATTTTTCACGTTAATTTAATAAAAAAAATAAAAGTTTAATTTTTAATTATGCGAAGGCAAAGCCAAACGAAATTTATTCATGCTTTTTAATTAGCGAGAGAAAAGTTAGCTTTTGGTTAATCTCCATTAGCGCGTATTTCCAAATTTTAATTTCGGCATAACAAAATTATTTCAAAATTAATAATTAATAACAATATATTTAAAAAACGAACGAAAAAAAAAAGAAATTTTCAACGAAAGCCAAGAGCCATACATATTGACATTCGATAAATTTGCCTTTTCTGTGCCACGAAAACAGTGGTCGAAGGTGCAGCAGGCGAAATTCTCGATTCTCGAGCACCAGATGGATCCGAGCAGCAACTTCAGCAGCTACCGTAGTACCTTGAAAGCGGCGATGTGGCGTAGCGCCGGCGCTACAGACGAGAGGCAGCGCATCGTCGTGCCCTTCTTCAGTCTCCTCGTCAAGGACCTGTACTTCCTCAACGAGGGCTGCAGTAACAAGTGAGTGTCTCGCCGGCTCACAATACGTGTCTGAGCACAAAGCCGCGCACGAGCGCGAAAATTCTCCTTTTTATTTTTCTTTATCTCACGCCCTCCCACCCCTCCTCTCTCTCTCTCTCTCTCTCTCTCTCTCTCTCTCTCTCTCTCTCTCTCTCTCGTTTACATTAATTTTCACCGTCTGCTGAATTTATTATCTCTTTTTTGTTGTTGTCTCTACTTCGCGAGCGTCTTGAAAATTTTTATACGTATAATAATTTTTTTTCTTACCTTTTTTTTAATTAGGCGTTTGTTGCGCGGCATGAGGTGTGTTAAATAATTTAAAGGGCTCGAGCGAGAGAGAGAAAGATATATATAAAATTAAAATTGTAATTGCAACGCGAAGGGCGAGATGATGATGATTTAAGTAGAAACGTCTGGGACGTGGTCAGGCAAATGTGTGTGTATGTCTGATGTCACGTGATTCATTCTCGGATTGTCATTAAAAACGAACAGCCGAGTGATTAATTAAAATCGAAATCACTTGATAGTTTTTTTTTCTGCAGCTACGTTATTTACGAAATCGACGTAGCGACGGTTCTTTTTTAAATGGAATTGAAGCGGCGACACGTTAAATATAAAATTCGAGCTTTCCTCCAAAAAAGAGTCCATAGTACGACGCTTTAGTTCTACAGTCCTAAACTTAAAAAAAAACTTTTGATATTCGCAATAACGAACAGAGGAAAACGGGAAGAAGAAGAAGAAGAAGAAGAAGAAGAAGCAGTAGGTTCGATTGTGCGCTTGTGAAAATTCCGATGCTTGGCGTCGATGGCGGAATTAGCTTTCTCGCTCTCTGCTGCTGCGAGCGCCACTGTAAACTTATTAAACTTGTAATGACCAAAGTTCAAACGGGACTTTTGTGTCGTCGGAAGCTGCAGTAGCGCACGTAGAGAGCGGCTTGTAAGAGGCCGATATAGGGGGATAGATGTATCAGCGTAGGTACACAAGTAAAAGTGCGGGGAGGGCTTTAGGCGCGTACTCGGAGCGGCACTCTTTTTCTCCGCATGTCATTGCCAGGCGCATCGGCTTTTGCCCAAGCAGCCGAGCAGCCAAGCGTGAGAGATAGGGCCGTGATGTACTATATACACGAGCCGGAAGTTTTTCCTCGATGGCCCCCCCCCCGCCCCCGTCGTCGTTTTTTCTTTGATCTCCTCTATCGCGGAGATGTATATCCGGCAACTTGTAAACGTCTCGGCTTAGCACGTACACGCGCCTCGCCAGCTCTCTCGTAGTTTTCCATCTCGCCCAAGCGAACGTGATTCGGAAAGGCCTTAAAAGAGCAGCGCCGCCGGCGAACGTATATATATATATAACTTTCGCATTCGCGGCACGTAACTCGTGCCAGCACTTTGCTCGACGCCCTAGTCGCGCGCGTCCGCGTTAAAGTGACATCGTGAAGTGCGTAAAGGGCGGCTCTCTCTCTCTCTCTCGTTAATCGCCCGTTCTCTCCTCGCTTAGCAAAAGCCGAGATTTTCTTTACAACGAATCGCACGGTTGCCCATGGCTTTTTCAGACTGCCCAACGGCCACATCAACTTCGAGAAGTTCTGGCAGCTGGCCAAACAGGTGACGGAGTTCATAGCCTGGAAGCAAGTGGCCTGTCCGTTCGAGAAGAACACCCGAGTCATAGCCTTCCTGCAAGCCAGCCCGGTACTTACCGAAAACGGTGCGTATATGCGCTACGGTGCACACAGTCAATGTTTATCGTTTCAATGGACGATTGTATATTTTCTCCGAATGATATCATTAACGATTTTTGTGCTTTTTCTTTGGCTTTTACAGCTTTAGCACTAGCCTCCTTCGAATGCGAACCGCCGGACAATAATAACGAAAAAGATCGATACAAAGCCCTCAAGTGAGTAATCATCGTCGTATAAAAAAAAATATTAATTTTTATTCATTCATTATTTGATTATTTAAATATACTGTTCTCTCGATGCATGGACTTCTTTAACGCGATTGTTTCTGTGTCTCCTGTGTCATCAGGTCCGAGCTAAGCGGCCAGTGAAAATGCACGACTGCAACATCAGCCGACTACTGGCAGAGGTACTGAGAGGCGTTGCGTAACGAGGCGATATAGAAGAGGAGCCACAAAAGGAAGAAGAAGGACGAGAGAGAAAGCCAAGAGCGTAACCAGAATTTCTCCTCCTACACTTTTATTTTTTTCCATTTGATTGCGCTGCAGCTCGCGAAGACAAGACGACGCGAACTCCAGCAGCTCTAGCGTAGGCGTATCAAGAGAGACGGAGACATCGGAGAGGCTCGTCTCGAGACGCATCAAGTGCGGCTGCAGAGGAATGACAGGCTCCAGGCTGAGAGCGCTAGCGCCTACGGCTTTTTTCCATGCATTATTTATTTATTTATTTATTTGTACATTTGCTGAAACAGCAGCGAAATATTTTTACGGCGACGTTAACGCGTTGGAGTATACTAAGCGTTAAGGATCACTGCAAGGTGTGGTTCGATATCGTAATAATGATGTCATTTTTACGATTATAAGACGTAGATTTCTCCTTTTTTATTATTATTACTTCACTTTTTCGGCGAATGACAAGCAGATTTTTTTTCGTAACCGATAATTTTACATAGGTGCAGATAAATCGTCTTGTATACTCAGAATTTAGGTATTAATAAAACCATTCGCACGTGTGATGCTGCATTTAACAGGCAAAACCTCCGAGGTATAAGGGCGATAAACAAAAAATAGGGCGAAAGAAAAAGAGAGAAGCTCGCTAAGCGAGAAGCGTCAATTCAGAGCGGAAATTTTCGTTGAACACTTGCGCCGAGGGAGGAGGGGGTTTCAACGCACCGTTAACGCCGCCCGGGACGTGGCAAAAGAAGCAGCTGCAAAAACGTAGCTGACGATCGGAAAGTTCGCGCGACGAGTAAAAGTAAAAGGAGAGGAAGAAAAAAAGGCTCTCCCTGCGCCCTTCAGTCCGGAAGCCCCTCTAAGAGTTTTCTCCCGCTGGGGGACTTTCTTGGCGCGCGGATTATATCGCCTCCGCGGTCGTATATACGTCGGCAATTCTCTCTCTCTCTCTCTCTCTCTCTCTCTCTCTCTCTCGAACAGCCCATCTCGTCAAGGACACTTTAAGAAGTTCTAGCCCCGGCATCGCCATCGCTACCAGCATCCAACCTTTTTGCCGACGATCAAATTCGCCTCCTAACCGAGCGGAGTTTTGATACACTCGCGCCACGCGAGAATACGTCTTTTTTGTCCCCTTTGACTTTTGGCGGCGAAATGAAACGGTTGCGCAACAAAGTTTTCAATTGTCTTTTTTTTTCTTTTCTTTTTTTTTTAATTTCTCCTCTTTGCCATTGATTAATGAGCTTTTCTACGGTTTTTTTTTTAAACAAGTATATTTCGAACTTTTTGCTTGAGGTATTGAAACTTAAATGAATTTTATCACAATTCCAATTCTCAGATAAGAGTTATAATAGAAAAAAATTTAAAAATATAAACCCCAAAATTTGTCTGTTAAATCAAACGTCGATTCGAAAGGACCGCAGGTTTCGTAATTTCGAACACACGTCACTAGCAGCAGCTAGAGCTCGATCCCCAAAAAGCCAAGGCACTTGAATGCCGAAACGGGGCCAACGAAAAAGCGTTTAAAATTCTTTTCTCCCGGCGCCACTGCAGATTTTCGGTCGACATTGCTTTTACACGGGTACAAAGAGCGACGGGAAAGGGCCGATATTCAAAATCGCCTCTTCCTCGTTCACGGATCCAAGAAATAGAAAAAAAGTAGGAGGAAAAAGAGAAGGGTAAGATAGAGGATCAAGAGAGAGAGAGAGAGAGACGGAATAGGTCGTTGTCAAACGCGTTCCTGCAACTTGACGCGAAAGCTCGTCGCGTAATAAGGGAATTCCCCGACAACAGAACACGAGCTGAAAAATGAAACTCTGCCTATAAACCAATAAGAGGAAAAGGGCAAACAATTTACGACAGAAAGGGGAAAGGGGCGCTTTGTAGGTTGTGATTGAAAATTGATTTTTACATAAAAAGAGATGTGTCGTTTGATAACGATGACTTTTTTACACAGCGGTACGTTTTCGATCTAACCAACGTTTATTATTGAGGCGGAATAAATTAAAAAGAATATTTCGAGTTTCAAAAGTGAGAGCAGTTGAATTTGTAACAGGGAAAGCTCGAGAGAGAGAGTGAGAGCCAAGTAATCTGTCGCGGTAGGCAACAGCGTGTATCTTGCGCAATCCGCCCTGTCAACGAAAGCGTCGCGGCTACAAAAAAAAGGGGGGCCAGCGAGAACAAATGTTTCAAATTTTTCCTCTCAGCCCCGGGGGCTATCGATCGTTTTCAACGCCTTGCCTGCGCTGTATGCGCAAATCAGTTGAGATTACGCCAGACACCTCGGAGTTTTGTCGTACATTCAAGAGTGTAACGCGTGAGTTATTTTTTATCAGTCCGTTGAAAAATTCGTCTGCCAATATCAATGCCAAATTTTATCATTTTGCGCGACCGTGTAATCGCGTTTTAAGGTTTAATGCCGATTTTTCGTGTTTCGAACGATATACTTTTTATATACACCTGTAACGAATATTTGACCTTTTGATATTACGAAACTTTGCAATTTGCATTGAGAGAAAATTTGTTAGGAGATGACGAGAAAATTTGAACAAAACGAAGCATAAGAATGGATGAGTGTTATTGAAATATCTTTTCCTTTTTTTCTTTTTCTTTTTTTTTTTTAACGTCAAAGTGTAGCGTGCACGATTTTGCCGTTTTCAATTATACCACTCATCGCTGTTTATTCTCTACGACGTACTGCCGCAGTATATCTATTTAATACTTTAACAGATATTTTATGCAAATCAGTGTATACGAATACCAAAACGTTTATATAACTCAGTGAAAAATACCACAAAGCAATAGTGTAGCTACAGAGTAGAATTAAAAACGAGCTTCCTTTTATTTTCACTCTTGAATCCTTTGTACAGGCATCTCTGTTTGATGTAATTTTAGTATTTATCAGTATTAAAAATTCCTTTGTTACTTCCGACCGAAACTGCATTCTTCCGATTAAATAAAAGAAAATTCAATTGTCTTTATTAAATTATTCAAGCGTTGAAGCATCGCTATTGATGAGAAATTTAAAAATAAAATATTAAACATATATATAATAAAAAGACATTGACAGCTTCGATGATTCTAAAATTAAAAAAAAAATCATAAATGTATTATTTGACCTACGAGGCACAATATAAGTATTTATAAAACAAGCTTTTCTTTGTCTTAATTAACGATATTGCGTTTTGAGTACCTGTGTAACTATTAATGGCCCGGGAACATCCTTGCTGTTAATGTCGCGTCATTGCGTTTGCATATACGTACGTGTGTGTGTGGTGTTGTAAGGTGTGTGTGTGATGTGTAGCGTGTAATTGTGCACTAATGACGATAACGTCAATACTTCGAATGTACATATGTTTGTAAATAATAAAATCCCTGTAACTGCGAGCACACGATCCGAGGATTACATGAGTCGTAGAACCAGTACGATTTTCTTTTTTTTTTTTTTTGTCGATCACGCGAAAATATACATAAAAGCGTAAGTTTTAAGTTACACGAACAAATTCCTGCGCATAGTTGTCGTAGATCCTAAGTAATGCTAGCGCAATTGCAGCTTTGTTTTTCTTTATCTCCGGGGAAAATAAAAAGAAAACGGAAGAAAGTATTATATCGATATTGCGCGGGTAATAAAACAAAAAAAAAAATGAAATAAAACAAAAGTAACGACATTATCCCTCTGACTGTTCGACCACGCACGCACTCTTTCGTGTATACTTGCTTTTCCACCCACATCTAGTCACTAGTCATTAGTCTAGTCTAGCTTTTGCTGCGAACGTTGCGCGAGATGCGACTATTTCGAATCACAACGAGCGTATGTGGCGAAATAATTGAAACATAAATGATTAAATTATTATATATAGAAATTATATATATATATATACATATACCCTGGCTGAAGAAGATTTTTCAGTTTGGTACGCGAGTGTGACATTCCTTGTGTGCGTGAGGCAAAGAGAGAAACGATTCTGCGAGATTATCCCTGAGAAAAACCTGTACGCATTTCAAAGGTTAGTTTATCAAGCCTACAATGCGAAAGACATTTGATGCGAATTGACATTAATTTCTAGGAAAACTTTTTGTATTGTAATACACCTTATATGCTGAAATATACCACGATTCGAAAAAGTAGAAAATATTGGTTTTTTTTCACAAATTATACTTTTGTTCTCAATTTTCTTTTTTATCACGTATACTATCAAATGTCCTTTGCAATCAACAAATTTATTCATTTATTCGCTCATCGCTACGAAAACTGTAATTCATGTACCATAAACTCCTTAACCCGTCCTCTCGTGTAAATTATAACTCATACATAAGAAAAATAATACCGAAATAAAGATTATATGCATAAATCAATTTAAAGAAAAGTATGAAAACAACCCCAATTTCATAATGCAAGGCGTAATAACACGGTGTAAGAATAAGAGTAAAACAAAAGAAAAAAAAACAAAAAAAAAACTAAACCTTGGCTCGATGTCATCTCGTTATTGCATATTACTCGAAAGTTCACAGAAATAATTTCAGCTAACAAACAGAAGTGACGTAAAACGTAAAGAAAAAGGGTAACCTACGATATACAGACAAGCAAGAATCTTAAAACGCAAGACAGATCTAATCTCGTATTTTATCCTGGAGAGAAACGCATCGTCAGTATTAAAAAAGCTAAGAACGTCTGTCTTAGAGAAAACAAATTGTTACTGTGACCTAATGTAGTATTAACCAGTCTAATGTGTGTGTATAATTATCAACTCGATCTTCTTGGCACCATATTCAACGATTTTTGTCGGTACTAAAGAAAATAACTGAGAAAAATAAACGATTATAAAACAATAATAAAAATTACGAGTCACTCGATCTTTTCAAACTGTTCTCTCGTCACGTATCCCATCACTTGTCGACTTTACGATAAAGTGCGTACACTAAAGAATTAATGTACTATTCATTACAAGTGTAACATAAACAAACACAATTTTTGCACCGAAAAAAAAATACAAATAATACAAATAAACGAATCACACTTATACTTCGTGTTTGAAATTCCGATGCCACGATTGATTTTCCTATAGAACGAGAAGCTACCAACAGGCGGTTCTTACACCGTACGAGACGCCTAAAGTATTATTTCTCGTGTACAATATGTATTTAATTGTTCGTATA
The DNA here is from genome assembly GCA_030522585.1 of Anagyrus pseudococci. Taxonomy (NCBI): domain Eukaryota; kingdom Metazoa; phylum Arthropoda; class Insecta; order Hymenoptera; family Encyrtidae; genus Anagyrus; species Anagyrus pseudococci. Next base: position 53,643 of record JAPYYQ010000545.1, on the reverse strand, counting down.
TACACCGTGCACGATTAGCAAACATGAAAGAATGAGAGAATGAGTGAGAGTGAGTGAGAAAGTCTTAGTGTCGTAAATAAATGAAAAGGAAAACAAATGACAAGAAATCAGAAAAAATAGTCTTAAGTAAAAAAAAAAAATTAACGTCCAAATTTGTTTGGGTGACGGTCCAGAAAAAAATCGTCTGAGACGATGGACTGCAAGCAAGTTTGGACGTTAAATCATTGAAGACATTTAGCGTTTTAAGGATAGCGGTAGATATCATATAGATCTAAACATCAGAGAACAGCGACTACAATATTTATAAAATAAAAGAACAAAATGAAACAAATGTAATCGAAGTGAGATACACACACACGAGCCGTGTGACGATATACGAGGGGGTAAAGAGTAATGAAGTTCGGTTAGAAAAATTTCACTCGGTTCGTAGGAGAATTATTATCGTGCATCTAACTACCTGTTTAATTCGATCGTTTGATATATCTGTATTATACTTATATACTGTGTATTTTCCGTTGAACCATATAGAGAGTAATTCTGATTGCAGATACGCCTAATTAACGGATTCTCCCATTCTCTTACTTTGTACACATGATTTTTCAATTAGACATTCCGTTATATTCGATACCGTGAGCGGGTAAATTTGTACCGACGAACCTCGCAAGGAAAAAAAAGGTTTAAGAAAAAGAAAGAGAAAGAAACGCAAAAACGCGTTAAACACGGATATTGTTGCGGCTAAACGCTTCTTCGCGTTTTAGCCGCAGCCCAAACGAGTATATTTCTATACAGCTGCGCGTTGAAGCGGACACGAGGAACGCGAGAATTTTGATAAAGACAGTTGCAGATTAAACTTATATTGATCCGGCGGTTTTGCGCGTTTATTATAGGGTTAAATAGTGCGTATTCAAAGTAAACATGCATCTCTCGATTCGTCAGCATATTCGTCCCTTGTACATTCGGCAGTATTTTCTATGATTTTATACTGATTGCTAAATGTGCGATCTGCAATATCGACGATGAAAATAAAAAAAAAGACAAGGATAATGTGAAGAAGAAAAGGGAATGAATAAAAAGATGAAAAAAATAAACAATAATTCGAAATATTACGACGGATTGTAATATGTACATAGTTGTATGGGGTGTACGCGCATATAAACACGAGTACAAGAGCGAAGCAGCGATTTGTCTGCGATGGGTCTGTTAGACGCGAGTGTTGGCACACATCATTATGTACGAAGTATACATGAAATTTCAAGGAAATATACATAGATTTAAAAATACACTGGTTCTCTTGGATTGCTTCATTCCTACGTTATCTGTCCGTCCTATGCTACGCACCTTTAATTACCGATCTTTCAAAATTTTCACTTATTTTGGACTTTGCATTAATTTTTTTACATTAAAAAGATTATTTTCTGTTCGGCTTTACTGAATACCACGGCTTTATTGAGTAGAATGTTTTTATCTACTTGTTCATTTTGATTTGATTGAACTACTTTCAAAAGCTATACGTTTTTTTTCGTTCATTGTTTACGTTTCGTATCAAAGGTCCGATTTACAGGGATATTCAGTAAGAAAATGAAAAGTACGTTTACATTTACAATCAGTCTAGCTCTGACTACTCGATCGGAGCACAAGCACAACAAACATTTCACGACATGGCTGAAAAACGCCGATGGGAGCCCTTTCGGAAGGTATACAAACAATTATTTAAAATCAACGTTATAAAAAAAAAAGAATATTATAGTTTTCCAAATTAGCTGTACCAAAATGAATATACATAAAATCTTAATTCAGACCGAAGGCAATAACGATCAAGAGCCATCAAACGCAGCCGCAGAAGACGAAGTAGAGACAGAGCACGTTTCGTCTTCAAAAAAGTTAAAATTCCAAAATCCGACAGACGAAGGACCGAGCGATGACATTCAACGACGCGTGCAAATCATCGTACAGGGAATTAACAACGGCGCAGAAGATGAGCGTACATCTCGAGCATTCGCGTCCGAATCTAGCACGGACGAAACTTCCAACAGTCCGGTAAATTCCGTCGAACGAAACGATCCTCGTGCAAATACCGTGGAATCTCAAAATTTCGTGGACGAGCCCATGGAAGTCGAAGCATCGAGATACGACGTTGCCTCTTTGAAGTTTCGCGGCTGCACGTCGTTCGACCACTATCCCTACGAGCTGCACAGCGACGAGGATGACGAGGAGGAGTCTTGGTTGGAGTCGCACATAGCCTGCAGGCCCGAGGACTCGAAACTCGAGCGTCTGGCTCTGGTGGTGTGGTACCATCGGGTTATCGAGGAGTACCCCCTAAGCATGCTGGACCACGACGAGGCGGAGGAGGATCTGATCGACGAGCTGAGGGAGTATTACGAGAACGAACTCGAAGGTAAGGCGTTACCCTACGATCCCTTCAAACGACTTGTCTTACCAAACTCTCTATGTACAGTTGCACTGACCCTGTACACGGAGGACGTGTTCGACGGGTTGGAGGAGCGATTCCGTACGCCTGCGATAAAGCTGCTGTTGAGGGACCTCGGCGAGCTCGCCCTTGGCACGAAAGCCGAGCTCAAGGCGCAGGAGACGCTGGAGAAGTTTTACCACGAACTCCTGGAAACGTACGAGTACAATGACGAGGATGCCTTCAACGCTGCCGGAAGCTCGAGATTGCTCGACGAGCTGCAGAGGCGCAAGACGGTGTTGAGACTGAGCGACTCGGCTAGGTGCCAGAAAAGGATCGAAGATTTAGATGCGCCGTTCGCGAGAAGAACGTGGAGAAGGTAATGAAGCAGCGTTGATTGCCTTGTGCTCCCTATCTTTTTTTTCTGTTTTCTAACTGTTTTTATTGCGCAAACTAAATGTCAACGGATATTTTTTAAGTATTTTTTTTACCTTTTTTTTTTAATTGAAATAATAGTCGACGAACTTGATAGTTCCGTGTAGTTTTGCCATATGTTACGATTATGATAACATATATACCATATATGTACAATTTTTATTTGCTGGACTTTCATACGAAAATATAAGTGTATTTTTTTGTAATAATAAAAAGAAAAAATAATGTATACCCTATTTTGCTCCATTTTCTAACGTAAAACACTAAATAAAAAGCTCATTACTCACTGAACAACCGCATTTTTCAATTTCAACCGATTACACTTCAATAGTGGATTGCCCTCCCGATCTTTTCTTCTCGGCCAATCAGCGTCCTAACGAGAGCGCGGGTAGTAGTGACGTAGCCAGTGGATATGCGCGTGGGAAGCTGCGCCGAGAACTAAAAAAGTGGCCGGCGGGCGGGCGAGGGGGGGTTCAGATAATAAGCGCGCGCAGGGAATGCGGGGGGGACGGCGTCGGGGGGAAGCGACACTAGCGCCACGCGCCGTTAAAAGTGCAGTAGTCGTCGTCGGCATTGTCGGCAAGTGTATCGGGAACACCTAGAGAGACTGCCAACGGGAGTGAGAGAGACGCCCCGAGTTCCGAGAAAGCTCTCCGGCGCGTAAGGCCATGCGAGAATAACCGGGAGCCGGTGGGCCAAGGGACGGCCATTACTCCTAGGAGACGCTCTCCCTCGAGGAGCGTCGAGGTAAGCGGCCCGCCAAAACTCGCAGACTCCCCCTCCTCCCCGGCGGCGCGCGCGCGGCGTCGTCGGCGGCTCTCTTTTGCTCTCTCTCTTTCTCTCGCTCTCTCTCTCTCTGTTGCTGGCTGATGCGCGCTCTCCCCGACGCCGCCGACGCCATCTTGATATGTTTTGTTGACAGTCGAGGGGCCCCGGAGAGAGAGAGAGAGTGTGAATCGCGGCCCTACCGCGCGTTTTGGTGGCTACTCCGAGGATCGAACCCGTTAACTCTTTAACGCGGCCCCGAAGGCTAGTGCGCGCTATCGAGGTGTGCTCGATGTTGTTAGGCTACGCGGATGGCTCGGGCGCGCGACCAACGAACTTTCCCTCCATAACGGATTAGCAGTGTTGTGGGTGCACCTAGAGCTGTTAGCATTGATGAACGAGCGTCGAGCGGCTTCTGCATCTTGTTTCTCGCTTGTTCTTGCAGATCCAGGGCCCCACGAGTAAAGCGCCAACATGTTTTACGCGCACTTCGTCTTGGCCAAGAAGGGCCCGCTGGCCCGGATTTGGCTGGCTGCTCACTGGGACAAGAAACTCACCAAAGCCCATGTATTCGAGACCAATATTGAGAAGTCGGTTGATGGTATTCTACAGCCAAAGGTAAGCAGTACGCTCTTCTGCTGTTTTACACTTTGTATGCCTCATTTTTTTCTACTTTTAAGTTATAAAATTTTTTTTAATGTTTGGAATAAAAAAAATTATTGTTTTTTTACTTGGTGATTGTGCAACAGACGACAATATGATTTTTAAATATTTGCTCAAAAACATTAAGATTGTTTGTATATTTATAAATGTTGATCAAATAAATTATAAGTCTGCTTATATAATGTTTTAGACTGTTTATATTTTATATTTACAATAATATCAATCAAAAAATATAAAAAAAGTATATGAAGTACATTTGAGGATGTAATATAAATTTAAAATTGTTAATTTTTAGGTCAAAATGGCTTTAAGAACATCCGGTCACTTGTTGCTGGGAGTTGTCCGTATCTACTCTCGAAAAGCTAAATATCTTTTAGCTGACTGTAATGAAGCCTTTGTCAAAATTAAGATGGCCTTTAGGCCAGGAATGGTTGATTTACCGGAAGAACACAGGGAGGCAGAAGTCAATGCAATTACATTGCCCGAAGTCTTTCATGACTTTGACTCTGCTATGCCTGAATTAAAGTATGTTATTATTATTTTTATTCAACAAACTCAAAATTGTAACATTTTCATGACCTAGCGATCATAGCTTAAATTTGTACAGGGATGTCGATATAGAGGCTCAATTCAGCTTAAACCAATCAAGAGCAGAGGAGATCACCATGAGAGAGGACTATGGAAGCTTGTCTTTAGTAACACACGACCAAGGCTTTGGAGACATGAGTTTCGATGTAGAACCACCAGAATTATTGAGACATGCTTCCAACATTGATGCACCTTTAGATCAAGTATGTTTAATAATGATTACTATATTTGTAAATTCATATATACGATAAATATATTACAAAAACTTATTATTACAGAGGCATATGTTGTTTACTGATGATGGACCTGGCATGGAATCAGCTTTGGAACCAGACAAAGAAGCTGTTGCTGGTACATCAAGTGCAGCACAACCAATGGATATAGACACTCCCATTAGAGATGACGGTTTTGGCGGTCATCTAGGACAAGACATGATATGTAAGTATCATTTAAATAAATTTCATAACTTTTAGAAATTTGTAATAATTTTTAAAACTTGATAATTCCAGCTGGTGGATTATTTGAGGGAGGTCTATTTGACGAAGCTCCAATGGGTGAAGTTCCTGTGCCCGATGTTAGTTCTATGGGAGAACAATCTGAAAATGTAGCAGCGGTTGCACCATCCGTTCACGATGACTCGGATGATGATATGGGTGACCACTTTGGTGGTGCGCCTTCACCTATGGGAGGAATGAGCAGTGACGGTTCGAGACCAACAACTCCGGCATTGGATGCTGCTGGAGGACGTATAAGCGTTGCTAGTCGTCGTTTCACTCCAGCTCCGCAAGTTGCAAATGACGATCATGCAATGGATGGTCAAGAAGAACAACCTGCATTACAAGAACAGACGACATTGATCCACGATGAAGAAGAAAGCTTCGCATTGGCGCCAGTTGATGCTTCTGCCCTTAAAGGTATGAATTTAACTTTTATTATAAACAATTGTATTAATACAGTTACGTTAATGGTTATTGTTTGTTTTAGGATTTACGAAAGCAAAACGCAAGAGGAAACTTATCGTCGATGAGGTCAAAAACATCTCTGGCGAGGAAATGAAAGCTCAGTTGTCTGACACAAGTGATATTGTTACGACGCTGGACCTTGCACCGCCTACCAAGAGGCTGATGCACTGGAAGGAAACTGGTGGAGTTGAGAAGCTTTTCGCTCTTCCTGCCAGGCCTATTCCAGCTAGGGTTCTGTTCAAGAACTATCAGCGGCACCTCACGAGTAAGACATACGATCATGACGACTTTGGTAGGTTAGCTGGTCTCGAAGACGACGCGATGCCGTTGGATCAGATGAGAGAAGAACAAAAGGAAGCAGAACCAGTAAATGATCAGAGCGGTATTATGCCAAGACGTTCGACGAGGAAGCGCAAGGCACCTGCAGACGAAGAGGTGAGTTATATTAAATTAGATTTTTCTAAACTTCATTTTATTCAAGGATCAATTAAATTGAAAAATACACTATTAACATATTTGATTGAAAATACTGAATATAAACAAGATTTCCCTGTACAGCAATACCATACAATTATTGAACTATTAAATTGTGTGTGTCAAAGGGTAACAATCGATTGACAAAACATATAGAAACAGTTAACAAAATTCGGTATTTTCGCAATTGTTTAGATCCAGCAAAATAAAAAATTCCACTCACTTTCTCAGCCGTCGTCGCCAGCGCAGCCAGACATAACGCAGGCTTCGGAACAAATGGAGCCTAGTATGAATCAAGTACAGGAACTTGCGACGCACCCGTCGCCGGTGCAGCATCATCGTCAGACGCATGAGATGACACCTCCCCAAGAGCCAGCGGTACCCGACATTAGTAGCATCATGTCAGGTGTTGATCAATCGGATATGATGGGTGCTGGAGCCTCGACATCCGCGGCGGCGAACGATCAGTTGCTCGGCATGGAAATGCCCCAAATACCAGCAAATGAAGTCAGCTCGCTACTTGGCAGCCACGACGAACACATGGATGATCAGGCACACCACCAAAACGAGGGTGAATTACCATCTGCTGATGGTATGCCGCAAATGGAGAATATGGGATACGATCACGTAAGTGCTTAACTTTCGTAAATGCTTTGTTATTGATAAAGCTTTGATTAGATTTAGTTGTTAAAAATAATTTGTTTGTTCTGCAGAATGCCCCACCAGTATCGTTCGGTATGGGATACGACGACCAACATCCACCAGCTCATACTCCAGGTGCTATCTCGGAAAGAGGCCCAGCCACCCCTTGGAATGGGCAAGAGGATTATGAGTTCCCACCGTCAGTCGGACCTGTACGTATAGAAATTTCTTTACACTGCATGTACAGCAACATTTTTAAGATTATTCATTGTTATTTAACTGAAAATTACAGCAAGAAGAACAGCAAACGGATGAAACATATGAACAGTTTGAAGAACGTGTTTTGAATAAACGAGCAGCTCACATGTACAATGTCATTAAAAATAAACTGGATATCAATGACAACTTAACGTTGTCTGTGATGACTCATAAAAACAGTCGCAAGCAGGTAAGTTTCAAAATCTGTTGACCTCTTAAAAACTTAAGATTTACTTGAAATTTAAAAATTCGTGAATATTATTTAAATTACTAATTCAATAATTTTCTTTTTTTATGCAGGCGGCGCAGAAATTCTATACTTTGTTAGTTTTGAAAAAGTTTCAAGTTTTGGAAATCAACCAAGAGTGCTCGTACGCTGACATTTACGTTACCAAAGGTCCAAAGTTTGAAAATCCGGCGTTGTAAACACACAGAGACACACATACATACAAACAATCCTCTTATACTTTTAATTTTTTATACGAGTGTAATAGCTACCCGCGTTGGTATGGTTCCCTCTTCCTATTACTTTTTACAGCGAGCGTTTATCACGTAATCTATCAGACCACGAGTATTTATTTCTTACTCATAAAATAACGTCGATAAGCATATGCATATATTATAAAAATATTTAATATTAAGAAAGAGGTATATTTCTACACAAATTTTGTTAGACGCGAAAAATAATAAGATTTAATAGTTTCGAGTTTTTCTTTATATCCTATATCTAAGAAAATACGCTTTCTACATGGATTCTAGATTCGAATTTACCTATAAATTTTGTAAAAAAAAAAAAAAAAAGATGACAATTCGAATAAAAAAAATGCATATCTTTGTTTTACGTCTGAAAAAATATATATGACTGTCTAAAATAATACTATATCTGGACAATTGAGTTTTCATCAATGCGATCATTTAGATGAATTGTGAACGATCAACATCGATTACAATTTATCCGACATTTATAAATCGGTATTGTTAAAACTCAAAAAAAAAAAAGACTAAATAATGTTTTCAAGAGGAGAATCTAATTACAAGTCGCCTTATTCTCGATCGATTGTAATCTTGTTTTCATTTGAGTATGTAAAAGATTTAAAGGTGAAATTCAATTCTCAAAATTGACATTTAAATGACATCAAGAGTAAAAAAAATTCGATATTGTTTTAAGCGGAGCGCAACTACCGATTGCTTTTAAACCTAAGCTTATGATTATGAGCTTAGGTATAAGATGCAAAAAATCAAATGTTACTAAATCACAAGAAAACAATTAATTTTATCTAACTTTTTAAAAGAAAAAAATGTAAATTTGTAGAGTTTGAACACTAGATTTTTTTTCAAAATAAAAGTTAGATGAAATTATCAATATAATTTATTCTCGTGATGTAGTAATGTTTTAGTATTTACTTTTATTTTATGATGTATATTTTTAAAAGTTATATAAACGTGATAAAATTGTGTAGGTTTGTACACAAATTTATGTCATAATAATACGATTAATTTCTAGTAAAGGACTCCTCTTAAAGTATAATTTTTAAAAAATTAGAAGAAATTTGCGTAATACTCGGTGGGCAACGTAAATACATTTTTTTTAATTTTCTAAGAATTTCTAAATTACTAATAATCATTTGGTTTTAAAAGAGTATATTACATTCTTTAATATTTTTCATAAATTTCTCAAATCAAACTGCGTTATATCAAACGTACGGCATCATCGAGTGGGGAACATTAAGTTCAGTAGATCTTAAATTTAAGTTGGGCGATCTATACTCTTGTTATAGAATTGTCTGTAAAAAGTAAATGATGTAATATATTGTGTTAAAGAAAATGCGACAGTGATTGTTTCGCGAATTAGTGCGATTTATGTAATGCTAAATCGATTACGAATGAAAGATAAGATTATATTGCAACGGGATTGTAACAAGTATAATTTTATTATTTTTCTTTTTTTTTAATTCCTCAAAATGCATTAAATTTTATAAATCGATCCCGTACTATTAAAATTAATTATATTGTTTGTAGATAAGAATATAAAATTAAATAAATTAATGCACTTCATAGTGAAAAAAGCTTTATTAAAACCTTTATAATTTTATTCATAAAAATGCACTGGTACAAGCATTACTTGTATAAAACTAAATTTTTGCTGAATATGTTCAAGGACATTGATTTTTACTTTATTTTTGTGGTTTTGTTGTTATCAAATAATTTTAATGCAGTAGAAGATATGGACTTTTGCACAAAAATAAAAGTAAGGATCAATTTGATACATAAGTTTTAATACTGTGTATCAAACTGTTCCTTCATACTATCTTTTTACACAGAATATTCATCTCCACATTATGAAATATCGCTTTATAAAAACAGTATGTAAATATGAGGTGATTTAAGTAGTAATAATCGTAAAACAAATTTAAATTAATTTTAATCTTCGAGAGAGCCACATTCCATAGCCTCCTTGTATCCTTTATCTTTCCTCTCAGGGTCCAGTTTAATCATGTCGTCGATTCTCAGAATCGTGATGGCTGCTTCAGTTGCAAATTTAAGAGATTTAATCTTTGAAATGGCAGGTTCAAGAACTCCTGCTTTCTTATTATCCCTGATTGTTCCTTCATGCAAATCCAAACCAACCCTGCATAAAAGATTTTATAAATGTTATTATGTAATGTTAATAATACTGTCTAAATTTTGTAAATTAAATGTTTACCATTTCAAACCAGCATGTTCCGCAACGGTCTGACTAGAATTGTGATAAGCTCGAAGTTTAGCTACAAGGTCTGTGGCATCCTGTGCAGCATTCACGGCTAAGGTTTTAGGTATGACCAGAAGTGATCTGGCGAATTCAGCTATCGCGAGCTGCTCCCGGGAGCTCTAGATTTACACAGCAAAATAATCAGTAAGTAATTCAATTTTTTTTTTAATTTTTATAAAGAAAGAGTATTTTGTATGAATACTCATTATTACCAGGGAAGTAGCAAAGTTCTCCAGGTAAATGGAAAGTGCTGCCTCAACACAACCGCCGCCAGCGACAATACTTTTGCTCTCGAGTACACGCTTCACCGCGCACAAAGCATCGTGGACAGAACGTTCCATCTCGTCGCAGTAATAGTCGTTGGGTCCGCGCAAAATAATGGAACTCGCTGTCCTAGCCTTTGGCCTAAAACAAAACGTTAACATTTAAGTTCACAATAGAAATAGCAAATTATACTAGTTTCTTAAAAAAAAAAATTACCCTTTGATAATAATGAGTTCGTCATCACAGATTCTTTCCGTTGATACTTCAGCGGCCTCACCAAGATTGCTGGCATCGAAAGTCTCCTCGCCTTCCATGTTTGTGAGCGAAGTAACAAAGTGTGCGCCGGTAGCTTTAGCAATACGTTTCAAATCAGCAGATTTACATCTGCGTACAGCCATGGCTCCGGCATCGACGAAATACTAGGAATAAACGATTTATTATCTCATTAAATCATCCGTCAATAAAGCTTATAAAAATTTAAATTAAGATGTAGTCACCTTAAGGCACAGATCGTCAATGCCTCCGGTGCAAAGAATAACGTTTGCACCAGTAGCCAGGATTTTCTGGATGCGTTCCTTCGTGATGTCAACCTCTCGTTGACGGATTCCGTCGAGCTTCTCGGGATCTGTTACGAGTACTTCAACTCCAAGCTTCATCTTAGCTTTTTGTAAAGAAAAGTCAAGGCAGGCGATTTTGGCATTTGGTATTCTCTTGACCATTAGCTGCGAGGCAACGGTGCAGTTAAGAGCGTAACCCTGGATAAGGATTGACTCCCGCACACTCTTGCCGTGGGCCTTAAGTACATTAACAGCTTTGATAGGGTATAGATGACCTCCCTTGCCGTCATTAATCTTGATGGCGTTAGCTGCGTCTACGACCATGTTGCCAAAGAAGTCAGAGTCACTATTTACAAGTTATGTTATAGGAAAATACAAATGATTGAAATTGTAAAGTTTCATAATATCATGTATTTTGATAAAAGGATACGCATTAATAATTTTGCTGGACATTGAAGTCTTAGCAACATTAATTAAACATTCTTTGCCAAGTTCTTCAACACTAGCAGTCAAGTGCTCCTGGATGTATTTACAAGCTTCCCTGAAAATGAAAATAAATTATAAATAGTAACAATCCATAATTCTTTTGTTAAGTGCATAACTGAATGAAACACGTACTTGCAAGCCAATCTGTAACCACTGATAACTGAAGTTGGATGAATCTTCTGTTTTACAAGTTCATCTGCATTTTTCAATAATTCAGCAGCAACAATTACCTAATGCAATAAACAAAACGTAGTATAAATGACAAAAACTATAAAATATTAAAATTTGTTTGTTTTTGTATTTCAATTTTTAATACTTACAACCGAGGTAGTACCATCACCCACTTCCTCATCCTGCAACTGTGCTAATTCTACAAGCACACGGGCTGCTGGATGTTCAACATCCAGAAGACGAAGAATAGTAGCTCCATCGTTAGTAATTGTCACATCCTACATAAATCAATAATTTTATAAATAAAGCTAATGCTCATTGAGTACTGCTGTTTTATTCTATAAAAATACTTACACCAATATCATCAACAAGCATTTTGTCTAGACCAACAGGTCCCAGAGAGCTTTTAACAACATTTGCAATAGCTAAAGCAGCCATCACTGTAAAAATACAAGTCAATTAGTTAATATTCTAGAAATTACAAAGATTAGGGTAATTATCAACTACACCTAATTCCAATCTACACATTTAAAAACTATATCCCACCCTCACTGTATGAGTCAACCAAATCCCATAGTTATGCTTGCATCCCAACATTGAACCCCAAAAGTTTAGCACTTCTCAAACTTGAATGAATTTGGCAAAAACCAAAAAACACGGAAATTCGGTTATTTTTTAGCTAATTCGGTGAATAAAGTTTAAAAAAACCAAAAAACTCTGAAAAGAACCAACGAGAGGTTAGAGCGACTTACCATTCTGGGTACGGACGGGTGCTCCGGACTGGCGCGTGCCGCCGACAGCCAGGGAACTCGATAACGTCGGCATCTCGTCGACGTCTTCCTCTGATCAGCAATTTAGTGAAGAATTAAAAAAACTCGCACCGCTTTCGCTAGTACGGAGGCTCGTTAACCGCGTGTTCTGCACACCCTCGCGTATAAATAACGATGGGTGCGACGCTGCTGCTTCTGAAATCTTGCACGAGGACTAGATCGGCTTGTCGAGCCTTATGCGGATTGGCCGGCGGCCGCTGGGCTTTGCCGCCGATTGGTCGAGCTCCGTTTTTCAGGGCCGAGCAAGCACCGGCGTTGAGCTTTGCTCCGAAATATTTTTCTCGAAGGATTTGTGCAAAGGAAATAGGATTTGAGGAGGGTTTACGAGAAGATGCGAATGATCGAATTATTTTAGAGATAATAACATGTAATTTGTGGGTTATGCTCGAAGGTCAGGGGGAAGAACGAAGGTGTGAGCGATCGACCGAATTTCAAGCCTTATATGGTCAATGCTTGGGAACGTTCTTCGGCTCTCTACTTATATCTTAATTGTCTTAGAAAGTAGGATTGGGGATGGAAGAATCATATTTTTAAGTGAATGGTGATAGATAATTTCAGAAATTTGTAATATGTTTTTAGAAAAAGCAATCTATTATAACGATTTATCTATACAAGTGTTATGTACAAACTGTTGAAACATTTCAACAATGATAAATTTAAAAGATTTAACGCTTCCTTTTAAATGATTCAATGAACTTTTTCTCTACTTCTTCGTTTATTTCCTTATGTGTTTCTTTATATATACCTTCTAAATCACCGTCATCCAATATTTCATAAGCTGATCTTTGTACTTCACTATGTTTTATTCTTATTCCAGATCTAAGAGATAATGGCAAAGCATAAGATTCAACTTCATCCTCAGGATTTTCTTTATGTGTACGGAAGATTTTAAAATGTTCTAATATATCAACTAAAATCCAAATTTTTAAATTCATTATTATTGTCATTATACCATTGATTTTTATGATTTTTATTTTTATATTAAAAATTATGTACCTGCAGTTTCTTTATCAATTTTGTAATCTTTTGATACAACTTCTGCAGTATAATTTGTTGGATCTCTGTTATGTTTGGTTATAAATTCTAAAGCTTGCCTTAAAGTAACTTTACCCTCTGGAACTTTTGTTGGTTCATAAAATCCAAATTCAAAACCCTCGTGTACAGTATTATCTCTTGGTAGTGGTCTATCAGGATTATATCTAGAGTCAATTTCTTTGCCCTATAAAAATTTGCAGGCAATTTAAAAAAAAAGTGTATTGCGTTATGGAGTAATAGTAATCTATAAATTTACCTCAGTTGAAGTAATAAATAATTTTTTTAAATTATCATCAAGTTGACTATCTTTCCTTTGAGAATATTCTTTATACTCTGGATTTACTGAAAATGTACATGTTAATAAGTTAAAACCTTTCTATATTAAAGTTTTAAAATTTAATTGATTTTTAAAAAAGCTAACATTTCTCAACTAATTGAATTTGTTTATGAACAGATTCATGAAAAGGTGCGGTTGGTCGTTTTTCTTTGGAAATTGCTTTATGTGCTCGACTCTCAATATTCCAATTTCTCAGTGGTCTTGTCAGTCTTGAAACAGTTTTTCCCATCTTCTAAAAAATTTATGTTCTACCTAAAATTAATATCAAATTTTGAAGTTTATGTAATAAGGCCAGTTGAGACATATAATGAAAGGTATCTTATACCTTATAATTAAACTATCAAGCACTTCTTTACTGTATACAACTAATGTAAGGGTAATAAACAAACTGTTTATAATGTTAAAATTCTATTTCACATTTATTTTCTTTTATAAATTCATTTTTCAAGTTACTCTAAAAGTTAACTTGATGCCGAAAGCCGAATGATTGATAGGTTATGTTGTACAATTGTCGATTTCGTCTGCCCAATGTGCACATGTCAGATACGTCACGTTACAGTTCTTGACGATAATATTGTTTGAGTACGTCACCTTACTAAACCAGCGAACCTAACCTCAACACATTTTAGAACAGGTGATTTTACACCTTCAAAACAAACGTTGTGAACTGTAAACCCAGTGCCAGCTGGAATGAATTATTAACTATTACTACGATTTTTTTTTAATTTTGTGCATGACTACCTTAAATTGTGAAAAATGGAGGTATTAAATATTCAAAATTTAACTATTTCTATTTGTTTTTCATTCAAAATATCAACATTTATATTATTGTATGCCAGTATATTTAGTTTATAAAAAAAAACTTTTTATATAGTTGTATTTGTCTTTATGATGAAACATGATTAACAATTTATTTATTTTAGGAACAAGACATTCCTATTGACATTAACACTGGAAAGTTGTTGGATTGGTTAGTGAACAGAAGGCATTGTCAGAAAGATTGGCAAACACATGTTCTTAAAATAAGGGAAAAAATCAACAATGCTATTCAGGATATGCCTGCCCATGAAGAGATAGCAAAACTCTTGTCTGGCACACGTAATTACTTTTAACAAAATTTTCAATACACCCTTGTTTTATAAATTTTTAATGTCTCATTAATTTTGTAGATATTAATTATTTTCATTGTAAGAAAATAATAGAAATCTTAAAAGAAACAGAAGCCGACACTAAAAATCTGTTTGGTCGTTATGGTTCTCAGAGAATGAAGGATTGGCAAGAAATTGTTCGTTTGTATGAAAAAGATAATGTTTACTTGGCAGAGGCAGCACAGATGCTTATTAGAAATGTTAATTACGATGTTCCTGGAATTAAAAAGCAAATACAAAAATTAGAACAAGTTCAAAATGTAAATTAATTTTCAATTATGTTACCAATATTATTAAGATGCTAGAAAAAATTTATGCTCTATTGTGTTTTTTTTACAGGAGTTGGAGAAAAAAGAAGCAGATCACAAAAAATCAGAAAATATTGCAAGATCAGAATTTAATCATGTATGCAAACAGATTGGTATATCTGGAGTGAAAATAAAGAAGGAACTAACTGAAAGAATAGTTGAATTGCCTGATATCTATGATAAGCTTGCAAAGAAAATTAAATCTCTAGACAAAGTAGTTGAATTTTATAGTGCATTTGTGGAATACACATTTGGGACAGTACACAATGGTGGATGTGTTCCTTTGATTAAATATCTTGTTGGTAAGAAACTACTTAATATATTAATACAGTACTTAATATATTAATACAGTACTTAATATATTAATAACAGAGATTATTAGAAAAAAATCTTTATATCTAAGACTTTAATCAACTTCTTTTCATATTTATAGAAAAAGGAAATACTACAACATATGAGTGGACTTATGGAGAACCTCCTTTATCCATAAATGAACCTAATTTTAATTTTAACTTTGAAGATGAAGATGATAATGAACAAAATGATGCAGTAAGTTTATTAGTATCAACATGCTAGTTTTTAATTTAATTTTTTAATTAATAAAAGGTTGCTTACTATCATATATTTTTGGAATTTTTTAGATAGATTTTGGTGCAGTAGATGGTATAGACTTTAATAATTTAAGTTTAGATAATGAAATTGATTTTGGAGCTGACATTCAATTAGAAAATGCAGAAGGTGAAATAGATTGGGGTGGTATTGTTCAGCCAGAAGCATCAGATTCAGTTGAAGCAATTGATTTTGAGGTATCATTAGAAGAATCTGGTATAGTTGTTGAAGCTGATGGAATTGATGGAGGCAATGCAAGTGGGTCACAAGCTTTAACAATTTTAGATAATCCAGAAACTAGGAATGATTTTATTGATCAATTAATGGAGGTAACTAAAAATATAACTATTTCTTATTTATAATTTGTAATAACAATTTTTAATTTTTACAGCTAGAAGCTTTCCTAAAATTGAGGCTGTATGAGTTTAAAAGTGATAACAATAAAAATTTGTTAAACATGAGCAATATGCAGGAGTCTTCTATTCTTCAACTTGCTACACCAGACAGCACTCAAAATATGCTTGACAATGTGCAAATTATAATATCTGAAATACTTGATAGTAAAGTGCAGCATTTGCATAATATAAAACATTCCGCAAGGTTGAAATAATTACTTACTTTCTTATTATTAATATTTACATTAAAAAATAGAATTCTTAAATGAATTAAAATTATTCAAACTTTTAGATACGTTGATGTACTTGCATCAAATTTAAAACAGAAACAAAAACTCATTAATAAAATGGAATCATTGCAACAAGCTGTACAAAACAAACGTGAAGAAACACGACAACAAGCGATTGCACTACAACCAGTGCTAAAATTAATTATTCAGAAGACAAAAGAATTACAATTAGAAGTAAGATTTTATTGTTTTAATTTCATTAAAATTTGTTGAATTAAAAAAAGACGTTTAATTTTTATTTTATTTTCAGATCGAAAATGATATTTCTAAGCGATACAAAAACCGAAAAGTAAAATTAACTGGAGGAATCATGGCTCTGTAAATGGGATTTGTGCAAGGGAAGAATTTATTATAAGCATAAACGTAAGGGAGTTACATTTTTTTTTTTGTTAAACAGGAACTGATAAATATTGAAATAAATCAGAGTACTGTAGCTGTTTTAATATGCAATAAATTTACTTACTATATTGTACATATATTTTTTAATAAATCTAAATGTGGAAAATTTACTTTCATAAATATATGTACATTTAATTTTTTTTCATTTTCCAACTTCAATTTTTGAACGTTGACAGAATTCGGTAAAAATTCATATCTTCAAAAAATATATATGTATGTACTTGCTCGTCGGTAAAACAGATAACAGGAGATAAGTTTATAACCTCCAATGTTTTGAATAAGCATGTCAGTTGATCCACTCCCTTTTGTGGGATGAAACGAAAAGATTAAACGTAAAGTGCAAGATGCTCTTTAAATTTAGTATTATCGCGTTGTTTAGTCCCCGGTAAAAATACCTTCTGCACAATGTCATTAGTCTCCATTAATCCGGCAATCATGGATAATAAAATGATTGTTTACTTTGTCCTGGCTGGCGTTTTGAGAATTCTTTTAATGAGTTCTGATTACCAAAATGTCATTGCTGATCGAGTTGAAGTGTCAACGGCCTTAAATTCTTGGAAACGAAGTAGGTATTAATGCAAATATAATATGATTTTAAATTTTGATGGTTTTACTTCATAGTTACAGAAGGAGTGCATCTTCGTAGTATGGGTGTTGACCCGTACACTGGAGATTTATTTCACGAAACCCCATTGAGCCTAGTCACTTTTGATTTTATTCAAAAGCATTTTTCTTACTACAAATTGTGGTTGTTATTTATTGCAATTGATCTTGCAACAGCCTTTTTATTGGGGATCACTGCTAGCTACTATATTAAGGAATCGGTAATTACTTTTTAAATTTTGTTTTCATCTTTGAATCTAGTTTAAACATTTACTTTAGTGAGATTAATAAGTGATGTTAAATTTATGTTAATATTATTTTATGTTTTTAACTTTTGTCCAGATTGTCAGAGATGAAGAAGAAAAAGCTTTACGTGATAAAACTAAAAGTGATCAAGACAATAATTATTCGTCTATAACCAGTCCCAGTACATCATCCATTTCTTATGTATCAGCAGCTTATTTGTTTAATCCTTATATTGTTTTAAACTGTGTAGGACTTACAACTACAGTATTTACAAATTTCTTACTGTCAGTGACATTGTTAGCAATGATAAAACGTTCAATACCATCATTTTGCTTATCAATAGCTCTTTTAACATTGCAAGGACTTTATCCAATATGTTTAATAGTACCTGCTGCAATTTATGTAACTAAAGACTTAAAAGTAGATGATATACCGCACAAAATTATAAAAATTATTTTAACATTTATTACAGTATTAGGAAGTTTAGTTTATTTTTCGTATTACATAATGGATAGTTGGTCCTACCTTCAGAGCACTCTTGGATTCATTTTGCTGGTACCTGATTTACGACCTAATATTGGATTGTACTGGTATTTCTTCACTGAAATGTTTGAACACTTCAGAGCTCTATTTATAGCATCTTTCCAAATCAATGTTAGTATATTGTTTATAGTTCCTTTAGCATTGAGATTGCGAAAGGATCCAATGCTATTAGCCTTTTCATACTTAGCTATCGATGCTATTTTCAAATCATATCCATGTATTGGAGATGTTGGATTTTATCTTAGTTTATTACCTCTCTGGAGGCATTTATTCAGACGTAAGTGAAAGCTATTAACAAAATAATAAGTACTATTTTTAATAGATTATTTAAAACTTAATTTTTGTCTTTATTTTTTAGATATGCAGCAAGGATTTATTGTTGGCTGTTTCATTTTGTTTTGCACAGTATTTGCCCCAACTGTTTGGCATCAATGGATTTATACAAGATCAGCTAATGCAAATTTCTACTTTGGTGTTACATTGGCTTTTGCCATTGCACAAATTTTTCTATTAACAGACATTCTTTTTGCCAATGTAAAACGTGAATTTGCTCTTCGTCACGGTCTTGGAAATCAAGTAAACGGGAATAAAGCTAAGCTTTTACTTGAGTGAAACATATTCCAGTAATTTTTCATTAAGAAATTTTAAAAACGTCAATATTTAGAATTTTTTAAAAAATTCTTATGTAATTATAAAAAAATAAATAATTTTTTGATAAATCAAATATTTATTTAAAAGTTAAAACGTTAGTCGTTTCATACATTTTGTTACTCCATCAAAAAAATGCTTACATTTAAATAAATTTTATTGTTCAACAAAATGAATAACAGGTGCCATACACGTTTTATAGAGAATGAAAAAACTGACATAGTTTTTAAATAGTAACGTATTAAATTTTATTTGTATTTAGATTTACTTATTTATAAAGAACAATTCTTTGATTACTAACTTTTAATGTTATTAAACATAACTTAAAAGATTATTAAATAATCAACAATCAGTTATCAATATTAAATACCTTTTTTATTATAAAACAAAATACTTGATAAAAAATATTTATGAAAAATGTACAGTTAAAATTTATGTTATTAAAATATTTTTACTCTTACTAGAAATAAATATTAAACAACATAATGATGAATAATTACATTAAACTATTAACTGGTAGTATAGTCGCTTGTAAAAGCCTAGTTTTTTTATTATCGTATCACAACGTAATAAAAAAATTTTTTCACTTTATAAATAATCCTTGAATAGGTCATAAATTATCACGCACTGTTATAACTTGAAATCGTTTCTTCGCTTTTGTGCATTAAGGCACCAAATTGTTTTTTTTTTTACATTTAAACTAACTGCTGTTATTTACTATTTCTTTTTTTTCTTTTGCTTTTTTTTGTCTTCTGGGCCATTAATTTCCATCTCTTGTAGCTTTTGATCAATGAGGTCGGAAAGTATATTATTTGATGTCGATGGCACACTGACGCGACCATTCATATCATATCTGTAATTTTTGTTGTACTTATTAGGCCTCTGATTTACGTTGTGATTGAACCCATTAGTATGGGGTACATTAAATTGTGGAGAATGATTAAATCCGTTTGTTTGATAAGGATTGAATCCGTTAGAATTAGTAGGAAAACTGTTAGAGGCGGTAGGATGATCATTTTCTTCCGATTCACTATCCGAATAAGCCTGAATACCATCATCTGCAAACAAAAAAATATTGTAAATAAAAGAACTACAAATGTCAAAAAATCATGAAAGTTTGAGCACTTACTAATGTTAATGATGTCAAGATCAATATTACGTCGTATTTTCCTTGTTCTATGCTTTTCAGAGTAAATTTGCTTGACTAGTGTATCCATATCATCACTGATTTCAAAATGCGTTCCACGACACGCTTGATTAGCCTGGCAAAATTTGAGAAAATAGCGCCAATGTACATCTACTTTCAATACATTAGGATCACCAATAACAATCAGCAGATTCTTTGCTCGGGTCAAAGCCACGTTGAAACGCTTGGGATTTGAAAGAAAGCCGATGTGGTAACGATTGTCGTGCTTGAAAACTTCGCTCCGTACCGTTGACATAATAATGATATCTTTTTCTTGTCCTTGGAATAATTCAACTGTGCCTACTGTAACGTTGCCTAAGCCATCTTCATTAAGGGCGTTATGAAGTTTTAACCGTTGTTCTGAAAAAGGTGTAATGATACCAATATCACTACCCTTAACTATATCCTTTCCAAATCTTTGGCCTATCAAAGATTTGACATAATCCATGACTACTCTTATTTCCGCTTTATTAAAAATGCTATAAAAAAAGCCATTGAACATTATTTATATTATAAAAATAAAATTATTTAATTACAAGCTTGAACCACTTTTGTACCTGGGCGATCGATCTGTCTGTTGCTCAACGCCTTCGGTGCCGTGAAAAATAATAGGAAATTTGGGCTTTGGCAGGTGTCTGTAGTCTTCAGCTTTTGTAGCGCTTTCACCAGCACAAGGAATAAGTTCATTTTCATAAAATAGTTGATTGGAGACATGAATAATAGTAGGATGACTTCTGTAGTTTTGAAGTAATTTTGTAATAAAACTTGGATTGTACTTATTGTGCTCATTCTTTCGATAAGGCTCGCATTCCATTAATCTTTCCAGTAACGATCGACCTATTGTAATAAAGAATAATTGTTAATTTACTTTAATCTTATTTTAAGAAATCGAATTTTTCATATATATAAGTCTACTACCAAGCATAGGTTCAGCAATTTTTGATCTAATACCAGGTCCTAATTGTTTAGGATCTCCAGCAATAACTACATGGCCATGTAATCTACCAATTCGACCTTCTTTATTACTAGTCAGTAAATTAAAAGGTATTAGTGAGTCAGGTTCTGTGGCTTGTCCTGCTTCATCAATAAATACATAAGAAAAATGTTTTTCTTTAAATCTCATAAATAAAAACCTGAAATACATTTAGATATTTTTAATTTATCTGAATTTCTTTAGTAATTGCTTACACAAAATTAAAGTTGTACCTTACACATCTAGGGAGGAAAAGTAAAAAAGCTCAGATCTTCTGTAATTTAAAAACAGGTGATCTGTGGCTTCTTTATTTTCTCCCGTGATGTGTATACAGTTTTTCATACCTGCAAAGGCAAAAAGCGACATCTTCGGCCCGCGCAGGGGGCAAAGTGTTCACATTTTGACTGCAGGAATGAAAAAACTTACCTTACAGCTGCACATAAAGTACAAAGAACAATGCTTTTTTCCTTTACAAGTTCTTCTGGTAACATCATTACTTGTCCATTAACATAATTGGAGCATTCAACAATTTCCGAATCGATTTTTGATCTAATAAAAAAGAAAAACACTTATGAAATTTGTATTTTTTATAAACAATACATAATTGTAAGATAAAATCTCCTACGCACCCTTCTTTTGATGGGCTGTACATCCTATATATACTATGATCAGGAATTTCATAATCTAGTAAACGTTTTGTAATGACATCAGCTGCAGAATTAGATGGTGTACATACTAATATGTGAACATCTGAAGAGTTTGAAAAAAATATCTAAAACAAAAATATTAATTTTTAATTCTTCACAAAACAATTCAAAGTTTTTCTTATTGTGGATAAAGCATAAGCATTTATTTTCAACCTGACATATAGCTTCCACTAGAGTAGCAGTTTTTCCTGTGCCAGGTGGACCATATAAAATATAAGGTGCAGGTTTTGATGTTTGGGACACTATATTTATTACTGCTTGTTTTTGTTCTGGATTATTTTCTATAGATTTATTAAACCAATAATCACTAAAAGAAATAGTTAATTAAATATTTTGTTATTAAAATATAAAATAAAATAGCTGAACTACTTACATATTGCTTGGACAATAGATTGATAACCTTTTTTCAGGAAAAAAGTTTGGTGTCAACTCATGCATAGCTGTTAGTTCTAGTGCATAATGAGAACATCTTGTAGTATACGTTGGATAACGAAATCGAATATTGTATAAATTTTCTATTTGATGATGTTCACGAAAACTGAAATAAAATGATACAAATTTTTAATAGAATTACAGATGAAAATGCAACTTGTTGTAGAGAAAGTATGTATAACCGTTTTCCAGCACATGCAAGAATATATTTACTTGCAACGTTGACAACTCTGAAAACAAATTTAGTTCCAGTATTGGCATCACGAACTTCCACTTCATCTTCAGGCCTTATTGATGGCCTATCTTCTTCTAAACCGTCTACATAAATCATGAATTTATCTGATATTCTAGAAACTCTTTCTATTTTTTTTTTAGTTTGATCATATCTTTTCATATCTGTATCATTCTGAATTTGTTCAACGTACAGTAAAAGTTTTAGAATTTTCAAGTAGTTATCTTTAGTCATTTCAATATTATTATTTTTTAATTGTTCTAAAATACTTAAAAATTGTACACTTTCCAATGACATTTCTGGACATGCTTGTAAGTTTCTTATTACAACAGGTATTAAAGCATGTGGAATAGGATATTTTGGTATATGAACTGGTGGAGGAAGTTCAAAGTAATTAAAATTATTTCTGAAAAATAAAGATCAATTCAAGTAAGATAAACCATTTAGAAACAATAAAAATATAAAAATAAAATATGGTATCTAATACTCACTTGATTGTTTTTCTAATCTCCTCTCTTCTGCTGACTTTGGCAATATTTCTTTTCATTTTGCTAGGTGCCATTTTGTTGATTTTTTTTTCAACTTATCTTACAGTGGATACAAAATGATTTATGTTACGTACATCTGCTGTAAAAATAAATATGTCGAATTACTATAAAAATACAATAAATAATAAAATTTAAAGACAATACATTGTTAAAATTAACCAAAAAAATTGTTTAAACTGTTATATAATTTCTTCAAATGTAAATCAATATTAATTGTCCACATTAAAAACGCGAATTATCATTCTAATATAAAATGCATAGGTTTCCATTATGATTACACCAAGGATATTCCGCAATAAAACTTTCAAGACGAATTTAGACAGGAGAATAATAAACGAGCGTGAAATTACGAAAATTGAAGGGCTAGAGAAGCGACAATAAGCGAATAGCTTTCATTGAAAACATTAGAAAGACGAACAAAAAGCGGGCACGGCTCGATTCGTTATATTTCGTTTCCGCGTATTATAAGTAGAACAGGTCATCACCGCTACGTATACACAACGCAAACAGTTGAGAGGAAAAAAAAAGTGTTCATAAAATTCGTGTATGGCTCACTGTCACGCTCGCAAATTTCAAAAACATCAAAAACTTGCCAACCTTTCGTCCTTGACGTTTCTTTGTTTTCCAGTTGGGAAAAAAAAACGACGAATCGACGATCTTCGTAAACCGATCTCGTGTAGCCCATTCGATTTGCGCTGCTAACGAAAAGTATATTCTCGCGCGGCCGTTGTCAAAACGGAACTTGCACGTTTCCAACGATGATTGTACGCTCGTCTTGACAGCTTATTCGCATACGAGAGACTGCGGTGACAGCTGCGCTGGCAATCGATGATAACGTTCCGCTGGGGAATCCCTCGAGCAACAGGAGCCAACCTGTCGTCCCGGGGTGAGCGGCTCCTTTGATGCTCTGGAAAGTTTATTCTCCAATGGATACGAAACACACACACACACGCACACTCTCGATCTAACCCAACTTGTGCAATCTCGCAGCACCTTTGCTAATCCAAACTACGATTGCAGAGCAGCAGACTGTTCAGGTGGGACTTTTGTTGCGTCTTATTATAAGATCGAGCGATTGTCATCAACTGTTTCGACTACGCGACGACACTGTATCACCGGGAGAGTCGCGAGGCAATACCTGCAACTCCTCTCGCGTCTTTGTTCGCGCGCGGGCGGCTTCGTTTTTTCGGCTGGCCGTGTCTGCGCCTGGCACCGAGCCGCAAGGTCGCGGCGACGTATATATAGCGCACCACTAATCAGAGTCCGTCCTCGTATCTCGACGCTCTATCTCACTTGCGCTCTCGCGCCTTCGCGTGAAAAACGTCGTCGCGGGTCTTATTATTGTTGCGATCGCGACTACTTGGTTTATAGCAAGGGGATAGACACTGTTATATGTATATCTATAAGTACGCTCTCGCTGCGCGCACGTGTTTGGCTTAGCAGCTGTGCGACGAATGAAACGGGATACAGGCGCGCGCGCACGAGACTGCCCGCCCTCCCCCTACCGCCCGAATCCCGTTCGCCGTTTAAATTCTTTAGAAAGGGAAGGGGACAGACGTTGAACACTTGACTGGTAATATTCGCAACTCTTGCTAGATTTGCAAGTTTTTTTTTCTCGAAATGAGGGTCAGATGATATCAGGCTACTGAACTCTTTACCGAAAAGTTATACTATACTTAGGTATATGAGAACAAGAAGTTACTTAATGTATGATTTTAAAAGTAGACAACAACATTTTTGAAATATCTTTAATTATTTTTCAAAATAAATATTTATTATTTCTGTTTATTAAACGACGATATAATTACATTATCTTAAAAGGCTCCGATGGCGTAGTTAAATGTAATACGATACACTAATTATCAGTACTTAGTATTTGGAGATAAAGTGTAGTAATCTAACTCCTTAGTGTTGATGTTATACAAAAAAGTAAGGGTAAGCAAAATTCACTGGAAAAGTATAATACTTTACTTTCATTCTGAATGTATTGTGTACTCATATTTCTATTGTGTGCTCATAATTCTATGTACAATCTATCCATATTTCGTTCAATAATTTCGTTTAAGACATTCGGAGAAGAATTAAAAATACTAGTTTTTGGATTAAAAAAATATTTATTTTATTTCGAGTATTTTACAAAAAAAAAGTTATTTATAATTGCATTACAATTTTGATAAAACATCAATTTTAATAATAATACGAAAAAAACTACAAATTTAGTAAGCAATCTACATTATTACATATCTAACACAAAATAATTTCGGGTATTTTCACAAGGCTTATACAAATTCTTTGTACTTGTACTTTGAATTGAAACTGAAAAATTTGAATATTTACAACATTTGAATTATTTTTTATTGAAAGAAACATATGAAACTATAATTAGTACATAAATAGTGAACTGTAGTTTTAAGTATTATTTTAAATAAATGGGTAACAAAAATATATTAGTTCTTTTTAAAATTTAGTCTTAAAAAGTATATTTGACTCAAATAAATCGATATTGAGTTAAATTTACAATGAATCGTCGTAACGAGACGAAAAACAATATCGCAATTTACACGAACAAATTATTGTTGTGGTTTCGTTCATAATTTGCATGATTTAATTTTAAATGAAATTCATGTTGGCTTTCTTAATAAACTGTTATTTATTGTATAAATTAAAAAAATAGACAAATAATTGAACAATTCATATTCCTGCTTAATATTAAAAAAATTGTTTAATACTTTTAAAAGTAACATACAATTAAATATTCGTTTATACATTACTATTCCTAAATTAATTCTTTTCAACAGTTATTCATACATTCATGACGGAAATATGTAAAAAGAGTAATGCTAATAAAATATTTTATCATTGTTGCTCATTGATTGATAATTTATTAGTTTTAGAAAAATTAAGTAAAGTTTCTAAAATATTTTTATACATCACACAAACACCTACTAAGTTAACACATTTAAGAAAAAAAATATAAATAACAAATAATTTTTTATCAGAAATAAATTAGTATTTCGTAATATAAAATTTACACTTTCAAAAAAATTAAATTATTAGAAATATTTATTTAAAAATTTGTTCATAAACTCTATAATGATCAACATAAAAAATTAATGTTGTATCTTTTTCAACTATCTCATTTGTTGGTTTGACTTTGCATTTTTATAGATTACATAAATTTAGTAATGAATAAAAATGACTTGTTTGTTAACAAGTTTAATATCATGAACAAATTAATAAAGATGTAAACAATCCAAAATAAATTTTGGTTGCTCAATGACAGTGAAATATTAAAAATATTGCTGTCCTATAAAATCCTTTTTTTTTTTAAATATTATATGCTATTTTACTCATGGATTTAGGCAAGTAATAATATTCTCACTTTTTATTTTATAGTCATTTTTGTTTAGGTATATTTTGAAATATTAATATTATCTAGTTAGGCTTGTAGACATTGTAAATATAACTTTGTATTTTTATCACAAGCAACTTTTTGTTATACTAATAAAAATTAATGTATTAGCCCTTAAATATCTTGGTAGAACATGACCAAGTATAAGATATTTTAAAAGTTATCATTCTTGCAGAAGTTTCATATTTACTAGGATTTATTGCTTCCAATAGAAAGATTTTTAATTGATCATTATGAATAGATATGTATGTTTTATTACAAGTGTATCTATAACAAATAAGCTCCTATTTTTACCTCTTTTATGTCAATCATTCAAGAGGTGAAATTCTAAAAAGATTAGTTAAAAAGTTATCCAAAAGATTAAATTTTATTTTTTTTCTTTTGGTCTAATATTAACTTTTGAATATCACAATATGATTTGTAGTGTAATTTATCTACTGATTTCAAATGCTTGAAATCCTTTTTATAAAAATTCTTTATATTATACTTTCAATTTGCTATTTAGTATTGTCTTTTATCAAAAATGTTTTTATAAGTTAATAATATCACATATTTATCTGAACTATAAAATATTTAACTGTACAATCTGTCAAACACAAAGTCACAAAAAAAAAATTACCTAGATAATTAAGGGCTAGTAGAAATAACAATCAATAATGGACTAAAAAGTTAAAATATAAAGTGAGGAATAAAGGCCTCTGTCATTGTCTTCATTACTTTGAAAAACAATTCAAAGTTTATATAGGTCAATAAAGAGATCTAAATTGGCTACGTGTTGACAGTATTCTGGCCGCTGCTTGAAGGCATATCTACTGTTACGTCGATGCCTTCACTGGAACTGGAGGACTGACCTGCCTCACTTCCAACTTTTACGCCATCGGGTAGCAAGGATGTTCTCTCATTTACACTATTCCATGTTTGCTGATATGCGCTGCGGCCCCGTATCCTTCGGCTAAGAGACGAACCAACAACGCCAAGGTGTTCCTTTATATCGTTATGTACATCGGATACGTCACACATTTGCCTAAAAATTGTGTGCATTTAGACATGAAATGTTCAATCTATAATAATTTAGTATGTTTAATATTTATTTTGTATGTTACCTAAATGCATCCCACCAATATTGAGTCTGAGCTAAATTAACAAAAGGTTTGTAACTAAAGCTGTAGTGATGTGCTACAGCAGCTAGGAACATTTCTATGCAAATTAAGAAGTTTTGCAGTTTGTTGGATATATTTTTTATATCATTTGCATCTTTAGTGTCAAATATACTTGACAAAACTCCAAAATATACAAGCATTGTAATTGCAACACCTTGGCTAAAAGAAAATTTTTTTTTATTATTATATTTTGAAAGATTCAGAAAATAAGTCTACTTACAAAAATGAAAAGAAGACAACAGCTTTGATGCACAAAAATTTTCCTAAAGGTTTCATAGGTTTAAGAGCCTCAACATTGGCACGATAAAACAGAACCAAGCAGTACATAGCAACAAATTGTGATAAATTATTTATAGCTATCATGTAAGGAAAAGCTACATCTCCTCTAAATTCTCCTTCCCCATAGACATCATTTAATTCACAAATGCTGCAATTTAAAATTATTATAAGTATAAAAAAGACAAAAAAGATCATTTTAAATATTGTTACTTACAATGATATCATTGTTGTAATAGGCCGCACAGCGGTATATTGCAAGATCCCATGCTTGCACATATGAATAAATTCTCCTCCCATTTCCCAGTCTGGAAGACAACATAATGGAAACATATGGTGAACTTGAGGTGCCATTTCCAATCTATGATGAAGCTGGTGGTCAGAGTTTAGATAGGCAAATAAATAGTTCATAAAATTATAAATGACATATGCTTCATAACACTCTCTTATACAGTCTACATATATGCTGCTGTCAGGATAAACTAAACCAAGCCACTAAAAAATGTATAATTTTATTTATTAAAAAAATAATATTAAGCAATAATGTAAAATTATTTAAAAAATAAAACTTACGGCATTAACAGCATATATAGGTACCATCCATAAAATTCTAAAAATAAATCCAATTATTAGGTACAACTAAATAATGTATCTGTTGTTATAATAATTTATCTACCTTATTATATATTTTTGAAGTCTGGGTTGTGTATAATATATCATGTGTTGAACAATTTCATAAAAAGCAACAGGAAGAGCCAAGAGAACGAACGCTCCTCCAACAAGAGCACTTTGGTCTTGTTTTTTAAAGCCATTTTTAATGACATTAGCCACTAAAATTGGTACTATTGTAACAATGAGTATTGCATACAGGCAACTTAGCACTGGCAAAATCCAGAGACGCCAGTGTCGACAAAAACCACCCATTATATCTTAAATTTTTAGTTTTGTCACATTCTTTATATTTTCAGTTGACTAGAGAGTACTCTCTGTAACAAGAAACAAATAAAAATCAATATGAAACATAAAAATGTTCATTAAATGAAGTATCCATAATAAATGAAATCAAGTCAATACAAGTACTAGATTAAGCTTTTTTAAAAGCTATCTATTGATAGAAGCAAGGCCATTGGTTACAGAACAGATAAAGTGTAATATAATTTGATTAAAACCGATTCATTAATTCACTTATTATACGCTCAATGCATAAATCATTTATAAATGCACAGCCACAAGAAATTATTCACTTAGGTAGAAAAAACAAATGTATTGATAATTGCAGCAGTTACACTATTTCCAGTAATTTCCGACTTTGCATTCAATATCTAAATTGCAAACATTACAAGCTTCGACGAAACAACGAACCAAAAGTATTATTTAAAAGCCACGAAACGAATATTCTTACTGTACCGTATAGTGAACGAACGTTATTCTCGTACCTATGTTGGTCTCGGACAAAGCAAGTTACTTATAATTCGATCGAAGAAAAAAAAAAAGAAAGCAAATGTCAACAGAGTCACACTCGCGCAACCACCAACAACCTTCGAATTTGTCCAAGCGTTTCAGCCTACAAAAATATCCATAGCGCAGAAGCTTTTGTTTATCGAACACACACTCTACCTTGCGTCTCGGGCTGCCGAAGAGAGAAAAAGGCGTCACCGTCGGAGACTGGAGAGTAATCAAAAAAAAATTCGGCAAATTATTTTAAGGTTAAACGTCAGCTCCGCTTTTACGAGAGTGAGAGGGGGAGAACGAGTAGAGAAAGCGGAGCAAAAGAGAGCGCGCAAGGGGGAGGCAGCCGCAGCAGCTGCCAAACGTCAATGACGCGCGCGCGCAAGGCTCGCTTTTGGAACTGTCGTTCTATCTACTAACAGCCGGAAAAATGAGTTTCCAAGTTGTATTAAAAAGGAGTACGCATAAAATAATATACCTCTCGAGAGACACAGGCGTAAATGTGCACACTCGCGGAAAGAATCGGAGCGCGGCGATAAGCACGTATAGAGTTGGTGTGCGCGATTAATCGGCTCTCTGTTATCGCATCAGCGATGCCAGATATATGGCGATGAAAAAAGAAAAGAAAAAGAGAAGTAAATAAGACAAACAACACACCCGCACCTATTGCAAGCTCAATGAAATCGAGGAAATAATTAATCAAAGCGTCGGCTGAGTGAACACACACATCGAGCGCGCGAAGAGTCTTGGGCTCTCTTTGGAGAGGGGCAAGGCCGCCAAGAACGTTACGACGATATACACGTATATAGGTATATATCTATATGCTGTACACGCGCGGCGCGTTATTGCGGTGTGTGCGAACGTAAGAAGGGTAGTGGAGGAAAAAATACACCCGCGCGCGAAATCGGACTCTTTATAATCCAGATAGGCTTACAGCTTTGATGTAGGAGAGAGAGAGAGAGGTATAGTAGGTGATATTGCTTATCCGAGAACCGTTTGATTTGTAATAAGCGCAGAAAGCTACCGTTACCCTGCGAATTGCAAAACTGCCTCGGTTCGAGATTAAAAAGAGTAACGCTGGTTCCCCGCTTTAGTTGCCGAGATAATGATACAGAAGTTTATTCGTTTTACGAGAATAAACATCCTCATCTATCGAAAGTCGCGAGAATGGTTATTTCGTTGTTTTTAATAACAGTCGCAATAATAAAAACAAATGGAAATTTACTATTCCCGTTCTTTCTTTTTTTTTTATATTACAGGCATCGATTAGGTTATATCTTATCTTACTATAAAAATCTGGTATGACTAATCCCATTGCCGCAATTGCTTAGCACGAAAAACATCACCAGTTGGCCGCGGTCTAAGCAAGAGAATTCAGAGAACACGACTGATCAGCTGTTCCCAAGCAGCGAGGGGGAGGACTGAAGAACGAGGAGCAAAAGAGAGAGAGAGAGAAGAGCCGAGGGGTCACGGGGGCCAGGCCAGGCCGCGCAGCAAAGGCGCCGCAGTTCGCGCGCGCGCGCGTGTGCGGAGGAAAGCAGCCCTCCGGCGCAGAAAGGACTCTTTCGCAACTGCTGCGGAGCGCGTGCTGCTGTATATACAACGCTGCACGACTCGTCGTCCAAAACAACACGAGGCCCTTGCTTAAAATGTGACTTGGGAGCCTCGGGATTAGAGGCGTGAGATGCGCGACTACCAGGCTACAGCGGCCGAACGATGATACGACGAAACAGGTAAGCCTCTTGTTTACGTCACTCCGCACGGAGAGGGCTTGGAAACACTTGAGAGAGAGAGACTGGGAAGGAAGGCTGTCAATGGTGCTCGCGGTACACAAAGGACAATGACTCGTATACCGTTGCTGCTGCTGCTGATAACTGGTTTTTTCTGGTGAGCAGTGAATCGCGATGGGTACTCATTTTTATTTCGTCGAAGCTTGGTAGCCGAGGGTGAGATATTTGTTACTCCGCCGAGAATAATATAGGATACGCGACTCGTTATGTCATCGGCCTTCTGAATATTTGCGAAATTCGCGCTTTGGCCAGCGTATGTATTTCGCGGCAAGCAACTTGGAAAAGCCGCGTACCTTATACCTTCGTGTCAACGCTCCGACTTCATTAGACAAAATTAGATTAAGCGACCTACTACGAGCTTCTCTCCGTTTACTTTGTTAAAACTAAAATTGGATGTTTCTTGGGTGTCTGATTAGATTAACTAAGCTTTATCTTTACTTTGTGAATTGTTATGTTTTTACTCACTTTACTCATTGAAATAAAATTTGAACTTTCAGAACCAGGCATAAGATCTACTTTATTGGCCTGCTGCTGGGACTTATTGCGTTGTACAATGAATTTTTGGCTTATGAAATTCAAGCTTTTAAATGGACAACACGCAAGTGCGCAGACTGTGTTACCGTCTTGTTGGTTGCTGATCCTCAGATACTTGGGTATCAGAATGAAAACTACAAGGGGTCAGCTTGGGCTGTCTGGGACAGCGATAGGTAAATAAAGCAACAATTTTATTAATTGCCATCTGTTGCATGGAACTTTCTTTTAATTTAAAAATGTTTTAATTTGTTTACTAAATTATTTTGATTCAGGTATTTGAGAAAAACTTTCTCAAGAGCTATAGCACGGGCTCAACCCAATGTGATTGCATTTCTTGGTGACTTAATGGATGAAGGACATATTGCAACGGCAGAAGATTTTGAAAAGTATAAAAGAAGGATAACATATATTTTTGATACTCCTGATGATATAATGGTATAAATTATTATTACACTATAATTTTCATTTTACTTTGATCCATTTGAAATATTTAGCTGCATAATCCTAGGAAAAATACATTTATGTATTATATAACAATAGTAACATTTTTTAAATTTTTTAATTAGAAAATTTATCTGCCTGGAGATAATGATATTGGAGGAGAAGAGGATATAGTTTCTTCTTATATACATGAAAGATTCAATTTTGCTTATACACAGCCAGATACTTTAGTGTACAGTTCTGCAACATTTTTTAAGGTAAAAAAAACTTGCTTATTACAGAAAAAATTCTCAAATCTGTAGTTCTTTTTAATCAAATAAAAAAATGTTTACAGGTGAACAGATTAACACTGTCTATTCCCACTGCTCCAAAAGATGCGTTTCTTAACGATTACGCAGAGAGAAATACAACAAACGTTATACTTAGTCATATGCCTTTGTTATTCATTCCAGGAACTTTTGTGCAAAATGTAATAAGGTCTTCCTAGTGAATTAAGTCATTATTTTTTCTTTTTATAAAACGATTTTTTTTTCTTAGGTGCTTAAAGAGTTATCTCCGCAAATTATTTTCACCGCGCACGAACATAAAGCGATGCACATGAGTATAGACACGGCTACAGATCAGCTTAGCGAAGTATGGGTTCTTCCACCACACAAATCTCAACTTTACCAGTTGAGACTTGATATGGGTGATATACATGAATTACAGATACCGACGTGCTCTTACAGAATGGGAACGCCAAATATGGGCTTTGGATTAGCATACATAGGTAGCACAAATTTCTCTTTATTATAAAAAATATGTCTAAATGTAAATAATATACTAAACATGCGTATTATTACAAATATTTTAGATACTCAAGAAAAAACTCTAGACTTTACAATCCTGTGGTTACCAGATAGATTTTATCAGCTCTGGCTCTATATTTACGTTTTAGGAGTAGCTGCTTTTTTCTCAACTCTCTTTCTTATTTGTAGCCTTTGCAGTATGTGTACAAGTAGTCACGTAGCATACAGCCGCGTGCCTATTTAAAAAATTTTTGTTGTATAAATTTTAAGAGAGTTTAGACTTAACTTTGAACTTCATGTAGACTTAAGAACTTGCCAACTAACAGAGACTTTGAAACATACCTAGATGTATTGTGTAGATTAATACTTGTTGAAGATTTTACAAATGATAACACTTAATTTTGTGTAGATAGACTTTTATCTAACAGAAATATCTTGAGTTACTTAAAACGAATATTCTAATTTGAATATCATACTTTAATGTAACTTACAATTAACTTATTACTTGAAAAATTTATTGCATTAAAACTTTATACATTATTTATATTAACATATTTGTAACTTAATTTTTATACACTGATAATTCTACTTAAACATGGTACATAGTGATTTAGAGTACCATTCCTTATCTTCCATAGAATTAAAAAAAAATGTTGAAGACAAAATTTTTGGAAAATTATAATTCTTGTGCAAATAAAACGTTTAGAATATAATATTAAATCTTGCGCACGATGTACACATTTATTTTATGTAATAAAACTGTTCAGTCATTGTTGAGACAAATGTTTAGGAACTATTAGCAACAGACTAAAATTCAGAAAATTTTAAAAATCAAAATTTAATAGATGGATATTAGATCAATGAGAATAATATGCAAACTGTGCATAAATTTTTGTATAATTTAACGATGTTATATAAAATTTATTAAACAATTCATTTACAATGGATGTAATTGTAATTTTGTAATGTTGTTAAAACATTTAAATGGATATATGAATAAAATATTACATAGTAAAACTGTTCATCAAATTGTACTAAAATTTATTATAAACCATTGTTATTTTTTTGAGTCTAAAAAATTAATAAATAATAAACATATAGTACTTTAGCGGGACACTTGCATATATTTTATATGCAAATAAATGCGTTTCGACGTAGTTTAGATGGAAAACTACTGTACCGACATACGTCAATAGTTTGGTTGGTCTACTGGGAAAGTATCGCGATGGAAAACGTAAACAGAGCGACGTACGTTGGTTTACATCGCTTTTTTTTCTAATTATTCTTAACGGGTTGTATCGTGTGCGACACCGTGCTGATTTTTATTAAATACAGAATTCTCGTTTGTTTCAAGATTGTGTCAATTCAAGATAAAATATCGTTGAAATAACTGAAAAAGAAGAAAAGTGTTGTCAAGCTAGGTTATGTGTTGTTTTGAACAATTGAACATTTTCAACATTACTCCAACAAGCTGCTGATTATTTGAACGACTTGAGCGAAAATGTAAGTAACAACGTAATTTAAGATATTATTTATTTAAATAAGAGTACAAAAATAATTTTAATGTGACTTAAAAAATATGTATACAAAAGTTAATGTATTTGACTATCATAAGTAGTAACAGTTATAAAATGCTGTTATTAATTTATAAAAATAGTTGTAAACACGGCACATATTTTAGACTTATATTATTTTGAATTAAAATCAGGGTCGCTTGAGTAAAGTGTATTATCTTAAAGATCATTTTACAATTTTTATTTGTCATAAGAAAAATCCAAGTTGTAATCCTACAAAATGTGCGCATCAAGTTTAAATAATTTAACTGAAAAGTATTAGTCAAAAGTGTTTTATCAAGCAATTGTCTGATGACATTTAAGAAACTAGAGTAAATTAATATGTTGAAACAGAATTTTTTTTGTGACAGTTCATCTGTCAAAAAGGAAAAATATTCAAATAAAAGGTGTTTACTGCTTGATACTTTTGTTTAAACAATTAGTAGGATGCTTTATAACATTTTTATAAATCAAAATGTTGTACTTACCAACATTAAATTTATTTTTGTAGAATATTTCAATATTTTTGAATATCAATTCCAATTCTCCCCTTATATTCTAAATTAGTCTATTAGAAAATAAAAACACTGCGCTAAACGTCGTTCACTAAAGATATTGGCATTTTCAAAAATTTCAAAAATAGAAAGTAACACATTATCCTCAACCAACTAATTAAGTCGTAAATTTCGAAGAAATTGTAATTATATTTCTCAGAAAGCAATAGTATTTTATGCAACGAGTCTGTAAAATACAACGTTTTGCACTTGTATTAATCGATGTTCACGAGGGACTGACAACGCTGGCGATGAGTGCCATTCGATCATACGAGTGCGCATAAGTGGTGATCGTTGGACACACCAGTCACCGGTCACCGATGGCATTGACAGCAAGTACAAAGTGAGAATAGGAAAAAAAAATCGTAAGCGCGAGCCAAATATTTTATTTGGCGTGCTATTGATGCGCAAAATTGAAATTTTTGCTGCACAGTTTGAACAAATAGTGCAAACTCTTATTTGAAATATTGAAGTATATTTTAAAAAAAAGTACCAAAAAATTAAAAAAAAAAAAAATCACCAACATAATCATTTGAATTTTCAATGATTACAATGGAAAAAGCAGCAAGCGCGGCTCTTTGAAATCCGAGCGGCCACAGCCTGCGGCAAAATAACTTGTCTCGCTTCAAATACTTTTTTCCCTAAACGCCGGCCGACGCATTGCGTCAAAAAAAAAAAGAAAGAAAGAAAGAAAAAGGGAAAAAAAGCCCCCGAAAGAGGCACGGCCAAAACAATAAACCATCGAGCGCTTAGGGCTCGCGTGCGCAGCAGCAGCAGGAGCCGCAGAATAGCACGCGAGAAAAAGCAAAAGAAAAAGAATCGAGCTACCGGTCTCTCGTTCGATATACACATCTATACCACAGAAAGTCGAGAGTGCTCCTCGTGACAATGCGGACGAGAGAGTGCCGGCCCGGAAGTTCCGCATATACGCATACACTAGGACCACACACACCGGTCACCGATGGCATAGGGAGAGAGGCCCGCACCGGGCAAACGGTGCGGATGCTGCGTGCCGGCGCGCCGTTTCAGAAGAGCGGGGGGCGCAGGCGCGCCGGCTTCTCTCGGGAAGGGGCTGTTGGTCGCCGCGGCGGCGGGGCCGACCTGGCTCGCAGTCGAGCGCTAGACGACGCGCCGAGACAGCGGCACCGACAGAGCCCCGTGAAATGCCGGTCGCCCTTCGACAGCGGCCACTGCGTTAACAAGCAAAAAAATCGCAATCTTGTACACAATCTGCCTATACCCGCGACTTTACATGGCTTGTCGAGCGCGTCGTCCGATGAATCTCCCTTTATCGCCTCGGCCGTCCCTCTAGGGCTTTTAAATATACCCGACCTTCGCGCTTCGCTTCTCTCTCTCTCTTACGGCTTTACTATGATTGTTTGTTTACCCGCTGTAAATATCTCGGCTCGTGCTTGGACAAGGACCTTCGTGTGTTTCCAGATCGTTGAAGTAAGTTGCCTTTTTTCTCTCTCACTCTTTCATTGCGAATTTTGTGCCGTAAACTGTTGCGAAGACGCGAGCGCGAGGTTCTGTTGAGAATTTCAATTCTCTCTCTCTTTGTAACAGCGCGTCCCTCTAACGCCCCCCGTCAAAGCCAAGTTTATAAAATCCGCACGTTTTGTTTTCGACCTCGAATCGCGTGTATACCCATTGAAATGCACGGGCTGTAAGCGTAAGATAGTGCACGAGAGAAAATTAAAATTTTTAATTTGCGGATCAAAGAAAGAAAAAAAAGGCTTTCGTAATTTTTTGAAGCAAGGTTATTTGTTATGATTAGGGGTGACGGCTTTTTTTTTATTATTATAATATGATTATATACGCTAATGGACTGTCTTTTCATCGTTGCGCTAAGGAAAAACAGTTATATTATTCATCATAGCGATCATATCAAAACACGATCTAATCCGCGATTTACAGAACTTTGCGATTTATTTAAATATATATCCCGCTATCGTTTGATGACGCGTGTGCAACCGCGTCCGTGTGTGTCTATGTTTTAAAATTGCACGTTTCGCGCACATGGCACAATCGATGATGGGGGAGGTAAAAAGCACTTCTTATCGGAGGCGAAACCTTTTTCGCACTTACAACATATGCGACTAAATCGACCTCAGCTTTTCGCGAGATAAACATTTTTTTTTCTGAATAATTCGCGTAAAGTGACGCTAGAAAAAAAAGGCTACGGAAATAGAGCATCCGCGCGAGAAAAGTATACGCGTTGCTTTTAAATAAAAAAAAAAGAAGTTTCAACTTTTTAATATTAGAGCTTAACCAAAGTGCACTTCTCGCCAGCTCCCACCGGTATTGAATTTATTTTTATCCCGACAAAAAACTTTGCGAGCAAGAGAGTCTGATGAACAAAAAAAAAAAAAAAACGTGTACAGGCATTATTGACGAAGATATCGGAAATCAGTTACCAAGTCATTGTCTCCGACGTTAAAGCCGAGTCGCCAGGCCAAAAATCTTTTCCAACTGAAATCAAGCATTTATTAAAAAAAAAACTCTCTCTCGCGATAAACGAAGTAAAAAAAAGAGGTGGAAACAAAACGCGCGATTCCCCTCGCAGGAAGCTTAAAAAGCTCGTTTGCGACCTTGCCATCGCACTGCGCTTATATGCCCCCTCTCTCTCGTTCGCGTCAAAGCGCCAAGATGCAAGCCTCACATTTAGACCAAGAAATTCCACCAATCTAGCGCTCGGTCGGCTCTCTAGCCGCGTAAAGCCAGAGAGAGAGAGAGAGAGAGATACGCTCGCCAGGAAGCCAAGACGTCGTCGCAGATGCCAGCGGCAGCGATCCGATACCGGTGTGCATAGAGAGCGATGTCCCGCTCGAGCTCGTCGGAGCGCAACGTAGCCCAGCGTCGCTGGCGACTGCTCGCCCGGGCGCTCACCCGCTCGCCCGATCCCCTCGACGACGAGAGCCTCGCCGAGGACGAGGAGATCTCGGTGCGCCGGTTCGCGAGCTTCGAGCTCCTCCAGCCGGTCCACATCGACGACGAGGCAGCCTGCTCCTGGTGGCTCTACAGCGCCATCGTCGACACCGAGATCTACGAGGTACTCGTCAGCCACGTCGCCAAGTGCTTCACACCGAGCGAGCTCAGCGGATTCAACAACACCGGCAACGTCTGCGTCTGGCCCTCCGAGGAGTGCCTCGCCTACTACCTACTCAAGGTGATCGTCTGTACCCTTCCTCCCCCTGACGTCGCGATATCTCGAGCGATTGCCGGCCGTAGTGTACTTTGACTTTTTGATTTTTAATTATCGCGAACTTGCCGATCGAATTATCAGAGCGGAACCCAATAAATACACTGTCTCATCGCGAACTTTCGATTGTTCATCAAATAATCGAAAGAAATCCAAAGTAAAAAAAGGACGAAAAAAAAGCGCCAATAAACAAAATGTTCGAAGAACCCGGAGATCTGCCGCAAGCGCAAGGTGCTGGAGCTCGGCGGCGGAATGAGCTGTCTGGCCGGCGTGCTTGCTGCCAAGTACTGCGAGCCGAGCTCGGTAACGCTGACGGACGGCAACGTCACCTGCGTGGAGAACGTCAGGTGCATCGTCGAGAGGAACGGGTTGGCCGGACTGGCTAGATGCGCTGTCGTCCAGTGGGCCAGGGCAGCCAAGGCGCTGAGGCTACAGTCCGCGGGCGTCGTCGCCGTCAACGCTTGCAACGGAAGCCGGCCGTCCCAGGTGATTTAATTAGAACCAGCTCTCCCGTAAATCTCGTTTGCCCGCTCCCGGCAAATTATTGCGCACCTTTTTTTCATCAATCGGCTCTTTTTGCAGCGACTCCTCCTCTATACCCTTCGCTCGTAGCGCTCGAGTGCGCTTGGAAATTGTCAGGCTCCCTCCCCACTTCTCTTTGCGGGATGAGTTTACTGTACCACCAACGCCCTGACGCTCCCTGCTTTTTTTATTTCGATTTTATTATCATATTGATCGGGTCGGAGCTATCAAACTTTGAGAGGAAAGGGAGGATGGGAGAGGGACAATAATTATTCTAGAAAGCCGCGGGAAGGGGCTGGGCGTTTCGAGTTTCAATGTTTTCAAACTGTACGTCGCACGAATTAATTCGTTCGCGCTTTGTGTAATTAACGTTGCCCTGCGCCAGAGGAGATTTGTGATTTGTTTGGATTTCGTGATATTTATTACTCTCGGAGCGCGCGCCCGGCTATCGGGTATAAGCTTGGAGGGAAAATAAGGAGTTACGCTCAACTTTTATGTAAGGTAGTTGAGATTTATTGCGTGAAAAAAAGAGGGAGAGGGCAGGGAACGAGGGCGTTTAATGAAAAAGAAAAGGCTTAGGGAACGAGAGGATGGAAAAGTTTTTTTTGCGCGCGAGAAGAGTTGCTTGTGGAGATTTTTGAGTTGAGGTAAACGAGCCAGCTATTATTATTTTGGTATTTGGGAGAGCATTAGTCGGCGCATAAACAGATGGGGCAGAATTTTCGAAAAATTCCGAATTTTTTGCTACTTTTTTTACTGATTATGTTTCGGGCGTGATTTTGATAGCGCGGGATCGGCTGTTATCTAATTTGTAGGTCAACAAAGAGTTGAATACTTAGCTTCATTTTCATGTAAAATTATCGTCCTGAAATACGGATAAGCGTAAATAATACTGTCGTCCTTCGATATAAACTATTGACAAGTAAACACAAACACTTGAATAAGTATTACGAGTGAGAATATTAATTCGTCATTTTTGTTCGTGGATCATATTGTAGACGTACAAAATTATCTCAAATTTAAAAAAATTTTATTTTTCACTTTTAAATCCTTAAAAAAATGCACAAGCTTAAACTAAAGCCTTGGGGCTGTTTATAAAATATTACTCTTTCCGCAAGTACTCCACGAACTTTCGAAATTAAATTTTTCTTTGCATTATGCGAGAAAAAAAATTTAAGAACTACAAATAAAAGCCAGTAACAGCGACATTTTTTTTCTGTAAATTCATAAAGGGCATTGATTAATATTATGTTAATAAAAAAACAACCATCATCGGCGAGCAGTTCATGTCCATTTAATCGATCCTTATTCTACGACTTGACAAATAAATAAAAAGTATTATCCGTTAATCGAAATATGACCGTCGGGTTCCGTTAAAAAAGGTCGACTTTTACAAAATGATTGAAATGAAGCTGTCAATCAAAAAGCTTTTGATTTAATTCTGATCAAAGCCCAAGGCGTGGCTTCTACAAAATGCTCTCCCATGTTATTGGAATTCCGATTAGTTGTCACGAAGACCATTATACATTCAATAAAGTTGCCTTTTAATCAATTTTTCGCGCGTCACTTGCTCCATTTTTCTTCTTTTCCCAATTCCCGTTTAACTTTGTTGTTCGAACTCCAATATTATTCATTTATACAGTACGGTATATAACAAATTGTATCAAACAATATTAAACGGCCAGGATGCAATTTCATCTTCCCATCATTTTATAACATCTTCATCGACGACTCACAAGCACAGGCCAAACCCATTTCCTTCGAAATCCCCTCAACCTCGTATACCCACCACTTCACCCAGATTTAAACAATCCTAACCTTCACTTCGAGTTAACACACCTGCCTCCAGGTTGTGATAGGCTGTCAGAGCCCTAGTGCACTCGATCGCCGATACGATCATTCAATTCTCATGAAGTTCATCAAGGGTGGATTGGTGGTGAAGGGAGGGTGAGGAGGGGGAGGGAGGGCTGACTCGTTAAGGACGTACTCGAAAACGGATCGTCCATCAGCCTGTCCTTTGGCTTCAAAGCCCGAAAGTCGCCCCGGAAAATTCAATCGGTCGACTGTGTATGTGCCTCAGCCGCTAATAGATTCCCCTTGAAATCGCGTCCCGGCGTTTTGACCCAAATACACACAGAAGCGCAGACTCTTGACGGCCGTTAATTTTTCAAAGAGCCCGCTAATGTTCGCTATCTTTCTTTCTCTCTCGTCGATCAGTGCCCGCGCACATGGGGACGTGGCATAAAACGTGTCTGTGTGTATATGTTATCGAACAGGAGGCCAATGGTGAGGCTGCGTACGAGGTGATCCTCTGCGCGGACTGCCTGTTC
This sequence comes from Anagyrus pseudococci, assembly GCA_030522585.1. Classification (NCBI taxonomy): domain Eukaryota; kingdom Metazoa; phylum Arthropoda; class Insecta; order Hymenoptera; family Encyrtidae; genus Anagyrus; species Anagyrus pseudococci. The sequence continues at coordinate 12,742 of JAPYYQ010000545.1, read as the reverse complement.
TTCGACGAGGCCCGGCTCGACCTCGTCGACACGATCTACGGCTGGCTAGCCGAGGACGGCGTAGCCCTGGCAATGGCACCGCGACGGGGCACGACCTTCCGCAAGTTCGCCGAGGCGGCGATGCAGCGCGGCCTAGCCGCTCGTCAGGTCGACTGCTACGACGCCGAGGTCTGGGCACGGCATTTGGCCCTGATCGAGACCAACCACGACTACTGCCCGGATCTTCATTATCCCGTGCTGCTCGAGCTCACCAAACAGAAGCTCGGACCTGGATGACCTGCATCCGCAACTGAATTGTTGGTTAACGCTGCGGTTTGTACTTTGAAGAGATTGCAGATTACGCCGTATGCTTGGCGAGAGCTTGCTTCGACTGTTTTTTGTTATTTTTTGAAGATGGTATATTTGGGGAGGAATCGCACGAGTACTGCGAAACGGATGCAAAGGTATCGAGGTGGTCTTTGTGATTTTTTATTTCATTTTTAGAGAGAGGTGAAACTCGGTTCATCCGGATGAACCGTATCTAGTCGAGGCCCGATAAAGGTTACTTATATTTTTAGTACTTGAGATAAAAAAATAGAGAAGAAAATTTTAACAAGGAACACGTCCTCGTGTAAAAAATATAATGTACTTGTAGAAGGAACTTTACGAAATATATATATATATTTATAAATTATGTGCTGTAGATTAAGTACGATAAAATTGGTTTTTCTTTTACCGAGTATTTTGTGAGTTGATTGATGCAAGTTGATAACTGTGATCACTAACAAAGATCCTGCACTGCCCTGTTGAACATTAATTTTTTAGTCATTAACTACAGTATTGTGTAAATGTGATTGGTTACCCATTGAATTTTTTCATCATTTTGCAGTTAGTTAAAAATATACTTTTAGTTCAAGGTTTTAGCAAAAGATTTTGATTATTAGCTATTACTTAATTTTTTGTTGTTGCAATTGTTTTTTTATTGTTAAACGCTTAATTTATTTATATGTAATTTATTTAATAATATTTTGCTCATCCCAATGTGAATCGAGAACATGTGAAAGACAAGTAAATCTTGGATCTTTCATACGTAGGTTATTTAACAACCTTATAAATACGCGGATTTTGATATATATTATTAGTAAATAATTTTTTACATCGTAAAGTATTAAGTTTTATTTTCCATTACCAATGCCTCAACTTTCTAGTCATAAACCAATTGAGTATTATCGGCTTGTACTTTGTTGTTAAAAAATATAAAATATGAGTTTAAATAGTAACCTAGTTTCGTATTACAGTAACGGTAAAATACCTCTAAAAAGTTTAATTCGATTTCAACAACTAAAGATTTTGTTTAAAACAGAGATTTTCAACTTTCATAAATTTCAATTCTAGTCATTTTTTTAGAATAATGGTAAAGAGTTATTGTGCAGTCTATATCATGATATTGATCATGATAAGGCCCGTTCTAAACAAATTCACTTTTTATTGCAGTATTTTAATGTAAATAAATATTTGTAGATATTTCTAATTATAATAGTTTTCTTTTTTAAACCAAAGTGTATCATTCATAAAAGAGTTGAACGATTTTTCCAGGCGTTTCTAAATAACAAATACTTTAAAACGAATTTATTTGATTATGCCATTGATTTAACGTAAGGCTATTAAGATTACCATTGTTGCCTATGTAGCTACTAACTTCTTAGAAAAAATATTGACTGAAGTACAAACGATAACTCAAAACTGCATCATTATTGATTATTGCTGTTTCTTTAAAACAAAAGCTTGTAAAAAATTTTTTCAAAAGTTGTACGATAGGATAATATTTTAAATATCGCTGACTAGTACACATTTTTTTCTCAATTTAACAATCGTTTTGAGAAGACATAAATCTTTTAGAGTGATATTTCAAAGTTATTTTAATCTTCCGAACAGGTAATAATATAATTTTAAAAGATTTGTAACGTATCTGTAACGTTTGTTCGATACACATACATCACAATTGTTTGTTATGTTATCGATATTTCACTTAATGCGATGAATATATTGCGTTACTGTTCTTAGCTTGTAAAAGCAGGGCCAAGCATCGAACTTCTCTTAAGAACACACAGTCTCAGAAACTCGCGCAATAATCTACGCTTGTTAAAACATTATTTCTTCGGTACTTGCTGTAACAACGTCAACAATCAAAATTGCGTTTCGCGGCTACACATTTATTATCTTAGTAAATGTCCGCAAATTTATTCTGCTATTAGGGAATCAATGTCATCGAGAGCGATAATATCGATAAAAAAACACACGCGCGCACGAGACGGGCTGTTAAAATAACATTAATAATTTTAATTGTTCAAACGATAATAATTTTGTAAAAAGTACTTTTACCAGGAACAATAAAAAAAATTGTACTATTATTTAATTTGCTTGTTTCAGGTTAAAAAAAAGAGAATAAAACAAATTTGAAAGCAATTAAAATTTCGTTTAATATACAAAAGAAAAACCATATTCCGACCTTATAGTACACAAAGAATACAAAACAAGATCAATATTTATTCCTGATCATGCAACCGGTGCAAGCAATCAAACGACATAATTAACCGCCGCAAAATGTCTCGAGCGTACGCGCGCGTATTATATCGTGAAATAGTTTCCGCGCCAGTTGTCACCGTTGAGCGTCGATTAGCGCGCGAGCCAAAGCGCGCTTGGATCGCCTCGAGCTTTGAGCGCTTACGGAAGTACAAAGAGAAAGAGGCAGAGAGAGAAAGAGTAAGAGCGACGTTTCTAGCTCGAACAACAATCGCAGGCCGCTTGGCCCGGCGACGCGCGCTTACAGGCCGAAATCTCAACATACGTGTATATTTTAGGAAGACCAGGTCGTTTTGCTTGCGGTTATATACCGAGCCCCCCCTCGAGCGAGCTGTTCTGCTTTTACTGTACCGAGCTTAGAAATGCAGGACGAAACGGTCGGCATACGTCTGTATATGTACAGGGGGAAAAGGACAGCGGCGTACACGGGGTACGCTGCTCGTTCGATAAATGTAACGAGCTAATGAAAGTATGTTTTTCTTCCTGGGAATTCGTTGAGAAAAAAATGTAATCGTGCTCGAGCATGGTGGAATATACGAATGGGAATTTTATACGGCAAAGATAAATCTATGCTTTGAGTATTTACTTCTCCACAGATTTTTATGCGGCACATTGCTTTTCGCGAGATTAATTTGATGTTTTATTCAATTTTTTTAGCGACACGTTAGGAAGGACCAATTTGATAAACATTGAAGTAAGAAAAAAAACTTAATCGTAATTATTTGTCATTGAAAGTGTGCCTAAGAGTCGTAGATACACTAAATATATTTAGTTTTTATAAATATCTACCTAGAGAATGGTTTTTTAGAAAATGATGAAAAAGAGATATTTTAATTTACACGACAGTTCAACACTTTAGCATAAGAATTAGATATAAGCATCAAATGTTAAGGTTACAACGTACAAAATAAACGAAGCTAGATGTTTTTAAAAACTGTTTAATTTTATTTCAATTATAATGAAAATTTACCTTTCAGAAATCCAAATTACTGCATTGATACTACCCCGAACAATACTTATACAAAATTAAAATAATAAATTGTATTACATATATAACTGTAAATCGAAACAAAATTTATTTTTTCCTCCATGAGAATAAAGATATTTGTGAAAGAAAAGAAAAACTGAAACAATTGTTCTTGATTGTTTTACACACTATCCCGAGTTTTGAGGGCAGTATTGACCTTGCGGCCTCTTCCAGTTGGTCGGCTCTCACAGCCCCTTGCACAGCAGCTGTTTTATGGATGTATCAAGCCGTAGCCGGGCCACGACTACGTCAAGCCGTTTCGGCTCTTGCATGCAAGTGCGCGCGAGCTGTGTGCACTTAACAACCCAGAATTTGCATGTGAAACATGTACACGCGGATTATTCGCGTGTATCTTTAGCTTTGCCGGACTCGCCTTTACTTATCTGCCATTATTTTTTGTCAGTTTAAAAAAATGTGTTCATCTCCAATTATTGCCCTCCTTGCGCGAGTAATTAAAGAATTTTTCTTTCGAATTTGAGATTTTAAAAATTTTAAAGATATATTCGTTATGTTTATAAATGTTGAATTTTTCCTTGCCAAGATTGTGCTCTTTAACTACAATGCCGCCTATTGCAGCGCACACGTAAATAAGCCTCATTTAAGGGGTGTATTTTAAGAATCATGGTTTGTTTGTTTAGTCTCGTAGCTCGCGTTATTGTGGATGTTGGACATTAAAAAATTTTATACGCGGCTTTTGTTTACGAAAATTCCCTTGAAAATTTGTACAAGAGCCGCTTGTCCTTACAGCAAATCGAACGACGTATTTTCTCTATTTTTATTATGTACGCAGAGCCATCTCTTTACCCATTTACATCGAGATTAATTGCGAATAATTAAAATAAACAAATTGTTTCGTACCGAAAAAAAATAGAAGGTTCGTATACAGCCGAATTCAAGTACGTCCTTAACAAGAAGCCCAAAAATAAGTGGCACCCGAGATGCCTGCGATCATTTGTCTAGCGGTTTTAATTGAAATTCTTAATTGAATGCACAAAGTCAATGAATCGCTCAAACTCCCGGGAATCGCGTCTTAATTCGGCGGCTATCCGCAAGCCTGTATAGCTCCAAATAAAAGCGAAAAACCAAGAATAGGAGAGGGGGAGGCGGTTAAAAGCTCTCGGAATCATTCATCGTAAGATAATCCATCGACAATGAGCGGTATAATTGCATCGCTAAAACGAGCAGGGGGAAAGGAGGGAAAAAATAATTGCTGGCAAGAGGTTTCGGCCGGCCAGAAATGTCCCGGCCCAGCGTATTTGGCAAACTTCCGCCGACTCGCCGCGACAGGATTTCACGGGAGTGCAGCCGGGGGAAGGGGCAGAGAGGCTATATAGCGCGCGCATCTCTCGAGCGTGCCAAGCGACGCGTTACAAGCGGCTGGGTGTGTATATAGAAGCCGGGTTTATTTTCAAGCTGCGCGCGAGCGCTTCTCGGCTTCGCGCATACATTAGTTTTAATTAGTTATTAGGCCGACCCAAAGCTGGAGGTGCGTGTCGCGACGACGTCTCGGGGCGTTTACCTGAGAATAACCGTATGGGAAGGAGGGTATCGTTGTATCAGAGGCCGCATGGCTTCTTTGCGCGAAGTATATAGGATAAGAGGAGGAGAAAATATAAGCTCTTTTCTCCCTTTATCGGAGCCGAAGACAATTATGTTATGGGCACTCGCACCCCCCCCCCTCTCGGCTGGGAAATATTTCGGCCCCCCCCCCCCCAGTTAGCCGTTTCTTCATTTCAAACGTCAGTTTCTTCCGGCCGGTAAACAGCCGAAGATGAATCCTCGGCAAATGGCGTTGAAAGAAAAAGAAGTCAGAGAGCCGTATGCCACTCGGCTCTCTTTGTAAAGAGGCCATTTCGTCAGTTTTGACGCGGCGAATATCTCAAGAATTTTATTGACCGTTACGACGCGCGTATAATGGCTCGCGAAAATACAGGCGGATTTAACGGCCTCGCGAGAACGAGATCGACTTGGCATTGCTCGCTGGTTCTCTTGCTCGTTTTTTTATTTTTTACATGTGTTACGCGCTTCGTGCGATATTAATTTCGAATTTTAATGCCTTTTACTTGGTGTTTTATTTTAAAATTATGACATCGTATTAGCCCATTAAGTCCCGAATGCTATGGGCTAGAGAACATTGAGGATTGACGAGTAAAGGTCGTAAAAGAATAAACGCGCTTGAGAATTGTAATATTCAAATTATTGGAAATTACTAAATTCTTTTTCTCAAGGACGATTGCTGTATTTGACAGTAAAATGAAATAATCTCTTTCTTCTTGTAACGTAAGTCCTTAAAATCGTTAAAATAAGTAATTTTATTAAATGATTAGGTACTTATTGATACTATCGACATCCAAATTAATTTTAATAAATCTAATAAGGTGTGCAATGGCGTTATTAACATTAAATCTGTAAACATAAAAGAATATGTTAACAAAACGTCAAATTGTATATGCTACCGAATAATTTGAGTGTCTAATGCTTAAAATCGTACCAGTGTACCGATGATCGCGTGTCTATTCATTATTTATCAAACTCGAGTAAATCGCATACAAAAAAATGAGCAAACACATTGTCATTTAATTTTTAATCCAATTCCCTACGGTACACAGTACAGACCAACTGCAAATAGCAGCCGCCGTTAAAAGCTGCAAGTGCAACCGAACGATAACAGATTTCCATGAACTTATTTACATTCAATGTACACAGGAAGAGAAAAAAAAAGCCCGAATGCCGCACATTAACTTCATGGCCAGTGGCGCACTGTGTCATTTTTGAATTTACAATTGGCGCGCGTAAATTGCAGGCTCAATATAGATTTTTAAAATTAGTCACAAATTCGTTTTACCTGCACGGCGATCGATATCGCTCTATAAAACATGACTTGACGTTTTTCTTGATGGATAACTCGTTGTTTCTTTTTTTTTCTAACTATTGCAAATAGTCTAATTTCTATGGCGTGCGTAAATCATCGAAGACATGGTTTTTCTTATTTTATGATTTTACTTGATATTAAAAAGAAAACTCTCAAATCTAAGTCTCAAATTTTTTAGACTGATACTTTTTTAGTAAAAAGCGTTTGATAATTGCTTTTAAAGTTTAATTACCGATTTAAATTATAATTAGCTTTTTAATCAATTTTTCGTCAATTAACAATCTAAAATATAAATTAGTTCGATTTTTAAAGGTTGAATACCAGAAAACTTTTGATACATTGAAAAGGTATTTGTAATTAAATCGCTAAATTAAAGGTATATTAATTATTTTTGAAAATCTTATCATATTTTTATGATTACATGATTTATTTGGCAGTTAAAGACAATTTCTATATACACTACTATTTACATTATACAAGATATAATCACATAGATTCTTTATCAATTCTTTCAAATGCCTATATTTACATGTACATTATGTTCAATTAATATTTAAGCTTATATACTTATTCTACATGGCTACAGATTTTACTAATTTAATTCAAATACAATTAACCAAGCGTCTTTTACGTATCTTAATTTTCTTAAATTACAAAACTCGAAAATATCACACACACGCCCGACAAATTCATCATATCTTTCATTAATAATATAAAAAAGATAAAATCACTGTCACTATATGCACAAGCATCGAAGCATCGAAAACTCACGTAAATAGAGTTCATGAAAAATTAACGTCTTTGTGAACTCTCGGGACTCTCTGCATGCAAACCGGACAGCGTCTTCTATTCATTTTCCAAGCCTTCACCGCGCAATCGTAGCAATAACTTCGGTGAATGATGTTTCGATGCACGAAAACGCCGTTTCTCGGCTGATTGAAGCAGATCAGGCATGGATTCTGTATCATAGAGTTCGCTTGACTACCATGTTCTGGCGTTTGGATATATGTGATAAGCTGGTCGTCGCTGTTGTCAGGTGTGTCAAATTGTGAGTTTGTTATCGCACCTTTCGTTTGTTTTCGAGAGGTACGCCTCATCTTTCGATTGTACGGTGGACGCTTGGATTTTTGTTTCTGAAACAGACGTACAATCGATTAGGCATATTTAAATTTTTAATTACGTAGTTTAATAATGATAATTAGAAGTGTAATAATTTTGCGGATAACGATAATTTGATAGTTTAATTGAATTTTATTGGATTAGACGCCATGTAAAAGAGGATGTAATATACACGGATTATTAAGTTAAGCAAGCAATTAAGTCGTAGATAAACAAATTCGTGGCTTACCTTGAAACACTTGCTGCAATATTGTAGCCATACATTGTCATTTTCTTCCTCGCAGTATAAACAAAGTCGAATATGAATGAATCTGCCATTAGAGACTTGCGAATCGCTTGAATGATCGCTAACGTCAGTCATGAATTCATTATCTCTACCCGGAGTATTCACCACTTGAATCCTCGAAACGTCCTAAACGAAAAATTTGCCGTTTAAATATCAAATCGTAAAAGGATAAATAAGAGGAAACGCTGTTTACGCGTTGTCTAGAAGAAAATTACCTGAGGATCGGACGATGTGCTGTCGGAGACTGTCGACTGCGTATAATCGACCATCTCGAATTCGTCTATCATATCGCTGCTTTCGCTTCTCGTTAAGATGCCACAGAAAACTTGTCCTTGATTTACCCATCTTCCCATAGAGCCGTCTGTCTCATCCGACTTATCCGACGTATCCGACGTGTCGTAAGCCGTTGCTGCCGAACAAAATCAAGAGGTCATTCGTTAACCAACGTCAAAAAAGGAAAAACGTGCAATTGCAATTGTTACGTTTAGATTTGTTTTTTTAATTTTCAACGATAAAAATGGATAAATACATTATAAAAAAAACATGTCATTTTTGAACTAGTTTATCTATTGACAATTAAAGATGATTCAATGGGCAGATAACAAAAAGATATTTAATTACCTGTCGTCTTGCTTTGATAGCTGTAGACCGACTCGTTATCCTCAAAAGTATAGATTGGCGATTCCGCTTCCAACTTGCATCTTTTTTTAGGATTTTCAACTGCGTTTGAATCTGTAATTGCAACAAAAAATTTGCATAAAACAAAAGAAAAACAATGCACGAAGATGAGTTGCTGGTATGATGCAATGACAACCGAATTAAAGATAACTAACCTTCGTCAGTCTCGTTCCATTTTCGCTTTTTGGTACCTCCAGTCGACGCGTTATTTTCCGTATTCATTATCGCAAGCGAATCGGTACAGTGAAATATTCCAAGTAGACTCGAATAAAGTTACGCAGGACCGTAGAAAGCAAGTAATGTGAACGCTCTTGTGCGTACCCGAGATGCAACTGAAGTTCAACCTGAACTTTAACTCCTATATATGCCTCCATTTTTATACAGATTAGCGTTTGGGATGGGAATTTGCGATGCAGGTATATACGCTACTTAATGAGTTTACAGAAGCCATTAGCAGGGCGGGAGGGGACGAAATGGCAGGTCATAATTCGAGACTAGTTGAAGCCAAGTTCAGGCAGGAATGAACATAATCAAGACTTGTTGTCGATTGCAAAGCGTGGCAATTTTGCTTGTTTAATAATGTGTATTACACGGTTTTGCGTTTGACACGGTATGCGTACCATCGATCAATCGATTCGAAAGGCAGCGTAAATTTGTTTCGGACGTATTAATTGGGTATCAAATGCGTAATCATCTACTTCCCAACTGAATGATCCGAAACAATACGTAACAAAATAAAGCGAATTCGTAAATTTATAATTTCGATTGTTTGCAGGGATTATGCAAGTTAATCATAAGCGTTCAATTTAACGTCCCTTTACCATCGAATTAACTACGATTTAATAACTATCTAATATTATAAAAAACTTGTTTTCTCATTTTTAGAAATTAAAGAACCTTATTACATTCGTACGTTTATCGCAATCGTACGAATACAAATCGCTCGATGCAGCACAATGTCAATCTCAATAACTAATGGGCTTATCGCGTTTTCCAGGGCGGACTACTGGAAGTCGCAGGCCCGAAAATTCTGCGACTTTTGCAAATGCTGGATAGCCGATAACAAGCCGAGCATTGATTTCCACGAGAATGGCAAGAGGCACAAAGAGAACGTCAGCAAGCGGCTCAAAGAGATCCACAAGAACAGTGCCAAGCAGGCCAAGCTGCAGAAAAAATTCGAGAGCGACATAGAATCGATGGAGAAGGTGAGCGAGAGATGACAATTCTTTATCTGTACCGCCGATTCATCCAACTCCCCAACCTCCCTCGCACACACAACTTCCAAGTCGACGGCTCTTTTCTACCCCTTACACAAAGACTAAGATATATATGTGTATAGGCGCGCAGGATAAGTGCGGCTCGAGCAAGCTCCTTGAAAATTCTTAGCCGATTTTTTGTGCTATATACAATCTTGCTCCCCCCCCTTCCCGCCTCTTCTTATATGCGGGATCTTCTTTCCAGGCGGCGATGGCTGCTTACCTCAAGGACGTGCAGAGCAACACCCGAGATTTGACGGCCGATAAAATCATCGAGGAAAAGTGGAACAAGCCAAAGGAGAGCAAAGTGAGTGAAATTTCTCGCGGCGATTCTCCCGCGCAATAATGTGCATAAGCTTTTTACTTTTCAATTGTTCGATTTAACGTCGTTTTTTTATTTTTATGCGCCAGCAGGAGAAGGAGGAGCCCGACGATTCGAATTGGGCGCCCTACGCCGACCCGGAGACGAATCCCAGGCACGAACGCTCGAGCTACTCTCATACCGTAATTACGTCTCTAATATATTTAAAACGTTTTATTGAAAACCATTTGCTTCAGCCCAAGATATACGCAATTAATGTTAATCCAAGGTGGGTGTACAGGTATGATTGTTTTCATTCTTTTTTTTTTTTTTGTGCAGTACAGCGCAGCCGACATAGATCCGCTGGATCCGTTCGCCAAGCAGAAATTAGCGCGCTTGGAGGCGCGTCAAGCCAAGAGCGAGAAGAAGGCCGCGAAAAATCAGAAGAAAGCCGAGGAACAGGGGACGTCGGATAAGGGCAAGGGGAGGGGAAAGAAGTCACAAAGCGACGAGAGCGAGAGCAAGCCGCCCGTGAGAAAGGTCTGGTACGAGGCTCGGTCCCAAGGTTATTCCTACTATTGGAACATCGATACTAATGGTACGTGCGACTCGTTTCTTCTTCCTTTTTTTTGGCAGAGGTGATTTGAGGTTTTATGAAAAATATATAGAAGAGAAATTTGATTGGGAGTTGGGGTCTTGACAAAAAATGGTTTGTATTATATTGATAATCAATGGATGCCGAAGTATTCTGAGTTTGATAAATCTGTTTGTTTATGATTTAACGCAAAAGAATATTTAACACAATTATGTAAGCTATTCAGTTAAATTTTGACGAATCGGCCAACTGTAAATATTATTTGCGAGTTGAACTCGAAAAAGAAAACGTTTGATTTACAAAGGGCAAATATTGTTTCAGAATCAGTCTGGGAACCACCGGCTGAGGGTTTCATGTCCTTGGAGGAGCAAGCCGAAGAAGCCAAGGAGGAGGAAGTCCAAAAGGAATTTTTAAAACAAATAGACAAAGAACAAGCGAAAGAAAAGGAGGCAGTGCTCGAGGAGCAGCGGGCGAATCTCGAGCGGGAACGATTGAAAGAAGTACGAAAGCAGTTTCTCGAGAAAAGAAAAGCTGAGACCGCCACCGAAGACAAGGATACGGATGAGGAGGAGGAGGAAAAAGTCCCTTACATGAGGGACTACAGCGTACCGGAAAAACCCCAGCCCTATGGCTCCTGGCAAACCGTCAAAACCGTGAAGACTGTGTAAGAGTTATTTTTTGTGCATCGAAATTTTTGTTTAAGCAAACATATCGTTTTATGTATTGATTTTTTGGTTTCAGCGATTTGCAACTGCCTAAGGTGGAAAAGCCGGTTGTACCGACTGTCAAGGTAGAGAAGCCGGCGCCGATAAGGGTTTTCAAAGAAAAAACCATAACGCGTATATCTACCGGTGACAGTGACGACGAAGCCCGTGAAGCAGTGTCTTTCAAAAAAAGGAAGTTCGGTAACAGAAGTGTGCGCCAGCGATTGGACGATTAATCTTGTTCAAAGGCATATGAATATTGTACATAATTTAAGCTAGGAGTAAAGGATGATACTTTGAAATTTGTTTTTCCTTTTTCTGTGCGTCAAGAGAATGAATTGTAATCCTGTCCTTGCGGATGGGCGTGTAGATTGTGAAACGAGAGATTTAATAAAATTATTTACTTTACGATATTTTGTTTGTTCGAGTAAAACGACCGATATTGTTACAAATGTCGAGTAATTGTATTTTGTCTAATTTCTATCTAGATGGTATAATGATAATTCATTTTTATGTAAGTATTCCTATGATGGCCGGTATAACAGTAAAACACAGTGCCAACAGTCGATAAATTACCGACCACGAATAATTTACCTAAATAAACTATTTTAAATTTAAAAATTCGTTTCTTGGTAACCGTAACAAATATCATTGATGTTAATTTATTTTTTTATTTTTTGCAAGCTTTCGAGTTAATTCGATTTACGAGTGTTTGCTCAATTTTACGGAACACAAATGTTGTAGTGGATAGGATCCAGCAGATGGCCAGGACGCCATAGAAAGCCGAAAACGGCGTCTTTCTCGGTGAAGATTTAGGTTATGTTCGCAGGCCGCTTGTCAAATAATTGAACCAGTAGAAGGTGCCGGACTAACGCTATCTGCGAGGAAGGATATTAAATTAGCCGAGACGAGGATGTCGACGGAACGATGAGGATAACAGAGTGTCTGGTGGTGTTCGGGACGCTTGTATCTATTGTCAGCAGTGACAATTCAAGCGCCGGCAAAAGCCGAAATAAACTGCAAATCGGAATAAAACGCCGCGTCGACAATTGCACCCTCAAGTCCAAGCGCGGCGACACCCTGCACGTTGACTACGTCGTGAGTACTAGTATACCTTAGCCCCGGCTATTTATTTAGTTCCACTTTATATTCAGACCGGCATTTTGCTTAATTTAATAAAAAAAAAAAATCTGATTTGTCTCGAAAACTGACGGCTTCGTTTATGTCGTGAGTTTAATATCCATTAAGGTAAAGTACCCTATATTCGGACACATTTTTTTAGGCAATGTAGTTTTTGTCTATTTACAAAAAAACTACTTTACAAAACAAGTAAAATGTTTGT